>PIJE02001577.1:70087-72587 GCA_002895965.2 Coryphaenoides rupestris | reverse complement strand
TCTCGCTCTCTCTCTCTCTCTCTCTCTCTCTCTCTCTCTCTCTCTCTCTCTCTCTCTCTCTCTCTCTCTCTCTCTCTCTCTCTCTCTCCCTCTCTCTCTCTCTCTCTCTCTCTCGCTCTCTCTCTCCCCACTCTCTCTCTCTCTCTCTCTCGCTCTCTGTCGTTCTCGCCCATGTCTCTCATCTAACTCTCTCCATCACTCCATCTCCCGGGTACAGCAGAGTGTCCTACAGTCAGACTCTTGGCCACCAACTTCCCTCTCACGGGGGTCCACCCTTGACTGTTTTCACACTCATGCCATGGTCTCTAACCTCAATGCGATGCTCCTCCTCCCCTCTCTCTCTCGTCGGAACTGCTCGGCGCGCCTACTCATTCCCTCGTCTCCTCCACTTCTCAAGCCTCGCGCCCTCCTGACCCTCGCAAATTACGACCGACTCCGCGAGGCCGCGCCCCCTTCCCTCTGCTCTCCTGGCACGCCTTTCTTCCCATGGATATTCCCGCACTGTCTATCTGGCGCGGCATACGCACATCCACCTTACTTTGCAGCTTCCGTGAGCTGGCCCTCACCCCGCAGAGGCTCTCTCTCTTACCTGCTCTTCTCGCTGCGTGCTCTCTCTGCGGTCGTGCGTCCCGGTGCCTCGGGCTTCCCACCCGCTCCACACCCATCGAACCCCTAACCATGACTCCCTCTAAGCGTCCGTTACTCTCCTCGTCCGGACGCGTACGCAGTCGCTTCCCACCGAGACCCAGAGCCCATAGAGACCCAGAGAGACACAGACAGAGAGAGAGTGAGAGAGGAGAGAGAGCAGAGAGAAAACAAGGAAGAGTCAGGTTTAGAGAGAGAGAGAGAGAGAGAGAGAGAGAGAGAGAGAGAGAGAGAGATTCATCTTGTTGGCTTGATTTCAGCCTTGCTAATTGGATTATACAGCAGTCTTCCAAGCTCGTCCTGATTCACTCTGTGTCACTCTCTCTCTTAAGAGAGAGAGTGAGGCGGGGTGGAGCGAGCTTGGAAGACTGCTGTATAATCCAATTAGCAAGGCTGAAATCAAGCCAACAAGATGAATCTCTCTCTCTCTCTCTCTCTCTCTCTCTCTCTCTCTCTCTCTCTCTCTAACCTGGCCTCTTTCCTAAGATGTGTGTTCTCTCTCTCTCTCTCTCTCTCACCCTGACGTTGTGCTAGATCCTGCCAAGGTATTGCGGAGAGAGAGAGCGAGAGAGAGAGAGAAACGCAGAGGGAGAGGTATCAAGGGAGGAAGGAGGGGGGGAGAGAGAGAGAGGAGAGAGAGAGAGAGAGAGAGGCGGGGGGAAGAGAGAGAGAGAGAGAGAGGAGGAGAGAGAGGAGAGAGAGAGCCTCTGCGGGGTGAGGGCCAGCTCACGGAAGCTGCAAAGTAAGGTGGATGTGCGTATGCCGCGCCAGATAGACAGTGCGGGAATATCCATGGGAAGAAAGGCGTGCCAGGAGAGCAGAGGGAAGGGGGCGCGGCCTCGCGGAGTCGGTCGTAATTTGCGAGGGTCAGGAGGGCGCGAGGCTTGAGAAGTGGAGGAGACGAGGGAATGAGTAGGCGCGCCGAGCAGTTCCGACGAGAGAGAGAGGGGAGGAGGAGCATCGCATTGAGGTTAGAGACCATGGCATGAGTGTGAAAACAGTCAAGGGTGGACCCCCGTGAGAGGGAGAGAGAGATGAGAGAGACAGAGAGAGAGAGAGAGAGAGAGAGATAGAGAGAGAGAGACAGTGAGAGAGAGACAGAGAGCGAGACAGAGACAGATGTAGAGAGAGAGAGCGAGAGAGAGAGGGAGAAAGAGAGAGAGAGAGAGAGAGAGAGAGAGAGAGAGAGAGAGAGAGAGAGAGAGAGAGAGAGAGAGAGAGAGAGAGAGAGAGAGAGAGAGAGAGAGGAGAGAGCAGAGAGCGAGACAGAGAGAGAGAGAGAGAGAGAGAGACAGTGAGAGGCGGCGCGGGATGTCGTGGTTGGTGTGTGGGACGCACTTGACGATAGTGAGCACACATACGGGCTGCTAGAACTAAACCAGAGGTAAATTGGACAACGCGACGCACAGTAGCTGACGTAACCATGTGATGAGGTGCCGGTCTCGGGAATGAGTTGTGTGTGTGTGGGAGAGGAGGTGGAGTGAGGGAGTGAGTGAGGGAGGGGAGAGAGGGAGGGGAGAGAGAGTGAGCGTGAGAGAGAGAGAGAGAGAGAGAGCACACTTCGCGAGTGGAATGCCAATTCGCGGCCTTAGCATCCAGGTAATGAGGCATTCAGAGAGAGAGAAAAGGGGGATGGGGGGACACGCCTGAGAGAGAATCGCGGAGCTGATGGAGAGAGAGAGAGAGAGAGAGAGAGAGAGAGAGAGAGAGAGAGAGAGAGAGAGAAGAGAGAGAGAGAGAGAGAGAGAGAGAGAGAGAGAGAGGAGAGAGAGAGAGAGAGAGAGAGAAGAGAGAGAGAGAGAGAGAGAGAAGAGAGCAGCGCGAGAGGAGAGGAGGAAAAACATATTAAATATAG
>PIJE02001577.1:44146-56646 GCA_002895965.2 Coryphaenoides rupestris | reverse complement strand
CACGCGTGTGAAGTGACACCGGGCCGCGAACGGCTGTGATGAGGAGAAGCATCTCGACGCGTCTGAAAGTGGAGACAACATTGAACCGTCTTGTTTGACGACAGCGTCTTCGAGCCAGAAGATCTGCGGTCGTGAACAGTCAGTCAGCCGCGTGTTGATCAAAAACAGAACGCGGTCGTACCCGAGCGAAAATGATCGCCTTTAAAATAAGATTCTCGTTAGAACCGAGCGGCGCGTTCTCCTCCGCGTCGTGTTCCCCGCGGACCACTGAGCCGAAACAGAACGTACGTCTGGAAGAAAGAGAAAACCGTCCGATTCTTTCGATTCTCAGATCTCTTGCGCGGTGTCGGCTGTACTGTAATCTTCCAGCGCCGTCGAAGTCCTGTTGTTTTTGACCGCGTCCGCCCGCCACGTAGCGTCGAACCTTTTTGAGTAACAGCAGGAAAGGCCTTGCAAGTCAGCCACAAATCTCTCCCCCGTGTGACGAGCTAATGAGGGCGACATCCGGCGGGCGAACAGAGAGAAGAATACTTTAGTCTCGGCTTCAGTCCCGCCGGACGTCCGCCGTCAGAACTCATCAGACATCACGGCAGACGAGTCACACACAGTCAGACCTGTTGATGAGCGACAATTATCGAACATAACGCACAAAAAATACACGTGAAAGAGATGAAGAACGGTTTTAAATGTGGACGGGAGATCTGGATGATGCCGGAGCGACGAGGATGACGAGGACGCATGATGTTCCAGCGTCGTGTTGAAACCGCCTGGCGCCTGTTCTATAGCATCCTAGTTATCTCTCCACCTTGTTCCTTATGTCGTCGGTTGTCCTCTCATTTCCGTGTGTCCTAACTAAACCAAGCACACATGCATTATGTGTTATTTCTACTGTTATATGTGCACTGATATTAATTCCTTTTCGTATTTTTGTGAAACTATACAAAGGTCTCTTTTTGGGGGTGGCCCCACATGGAACAAAGCACTTGATGGTATAATTAGTATTTGTACGTCGCATTCGTTGTTTCACGGTGTTCACATAATGAAATAAAAAATTATCTCTTTGCAGCCTCTTGCTCCATGCGCTCTTCTTTCTATCATTTTCCATCTCCCTTCCTTCCTTCCTTCCTTCCTTCCTTCCTTCCTTCCGTTCTGTGCATTTCTTTCACACTATTTCATCATTGTGATTTAATTCGGGGGCAATCCGGCGCTCCGCTGCCCGTAGCGCCGGCCTGTCCGCTCTGTGGCCGGTTCCCCCCCCCAGCGCCGCTCAGCTGGCCGTTCAGCCGGCCGGCCGTTCAGAAGACCCACGAGTCACGTGATGGCCGTTCACACACACACAGGGAGTCACGGAGGGAGTCAGGGAACGCAAAGACGTCCCCGTTATAACGACAGATCTCTCCCCGAGAGAATGAAGTCGTGGCAGCGTTTGTCACGGATGGCGGAGAGACACAAACCGAACGAGAGCGGCTCTGTCGTCACCACATCATCACAGTGCGATGAAATTAAGTTTCGGTGCAAAAAGCGGCCCGCGTACGATCCGGCCGTGATTTAAAGCAGCGTTGCATCCGGCGTCCGCGGACCGCCCGGCGTGATTGAGGATGTCGACCAGGACGTCTCAGGGTAATTGGGATTGACTCGCTCATGGCGGCCGATCCGGTCGATCCCAGCTCGTGTGTTATGAGACGTTATGAGACAGGCCTGTGCAGGCCGAGCTACAGGTTGTCCCGTAACATGTGAGTTAAATCACGCTACAGGTCGTTACACGCTTATTACACAGCAGCTACTTGAGTGATTACACAGGAGACGGTCATTGCTTCGTGTGTGTTTGCATGTAATGGTTGAAGCATTCGGGCTTTACTGCTCATTCCTGCCCAATTGCTCATTGGATGTTTTGTGTTTAGCTTGAATCCGTGCTTTCATGCGCAACATTAAGCGACTTAAATTGGTCTCAGGAAGCCGTGTGTTCTGTGTTTCCTCTGTGTTTAAATTATTAATGATTTGTTTGCGGTGATAAGGACTTATTTTGGAATATGCTGGCGCAACATTTTTGTTAACGATGTTCTTCTCTATTCCCTGTGTCCTTGCCGGTGTGTTTTCTCTTTCCTTCTATTACCTCGACGCTTCATGCAAAACGCAGATCATAGATCGTTTTTGTGATTGTCGGGAGGTTGTTTCGGTTTGTCGGTTGACCTCGCTGCACACGTCTCTGCCAGCTCTGCATTAGCGACTCAACTATGAACTTTTCAAACGTCAGAATAAAGACATCGTTTGAGATCTGGGTCATCACCAAGCGCTTCACTGGTTTGGCTTCAACACAAATACTTGACAGCACATCTGTGATGGTGAGCTTCAGCACACGAGCAAAACCAGAATCTGGATTACTTGACTGTGGAGTGTGTGTGTGTGTGTGTGTGTGTGTGTGTGTGTGTGTGTGTGTGTGTGTGTGTGTGTGAGACTGTGTGTGTGTGTGTGTGTGTGTGTGTGTGTGTGTGAGACTGTGTGTGTGTGTGTGTGTGTGTGTGTGTGTGTGTGTGTGTGTGTGTGTGTGTGTGTGTGTGTGTGTGTGTGTGTGTGTGTGTGTGTGTGTGTGTGTTGGGTGGATGGTTCAAGCAGCCTCACCTGGCCCGGGTTGGAGTCTGGGGCCGGGCGGGGCTGCACACCTGTGGTGCATTGACTAATCAGTACACACAGGTTAAACCAGCCATCACACACACACACACACGCACACACACACACACACACACTCACACACACACACACACACACACACACACACACACACACACACACTCACACACACACTCACACACACACACACACACACACACACACACACACACACACATGTACACGCACACACACACACATGTACACGCACACACACACTCACACACATGTACACACACACACACACACACACACACACATGTACACACACACACACACACACACACACACACACACACATGTACACACACACACACACACACACACACACACACACACACACACACACACATGTACACACACGCACACACTCACACACATGTACACACACACATGTACACACACACACACACACACACACACACTCGGGAGAGAGTGCTACCACCGGATGAATACCATAGACACTGAGAACTTTGGCTGGATATTTTGGACAAGCTCGTGCTCATAATATGATATCAACACGGTTAACAAATAATCAAAATGGCGGTGAAATGAAAACCGCACGACACACTGTTTGATATTCATAGACGTTCAATCTTGCGTGACGATCCCTTGCTAATCAAATGCCTTTGTTTGCCGCCGTTATCAGTGAACACTCCGCTGTGATTATCCCGTTTGAGCCCCGATAAATTATATATAATAACCTCCATTCTACACACACACACATGCATGCACACACACACACACACACACACACACACACACACACACACACACACACACACACACACACACACACACACACACACACACCACCCTTTCACTTATTATTCACTTATTATTATCTATTTTTTTTAATAAATGCAATTAAATGCAAAGGTCAGCACCCTCACACACACACACACCTACAGTATGTATAATAACATGCGTACTAATTTGACAGCACATTATGAGGGTTACATTTGTGTGTGTGTATATATATATATATACAGTATATTTACATATATACAGTATATATATATATATATATACCACAGAGGAGCTCAAAGGTGCTGGTTGGTGCATGGATCTAATTTATGATCACAGCATTACAGCGGAAGGATCAGACGTTCATCATACAATACAGCACTTACTGAGTTCAATTATCATATCCCAAGCACCACATTATTCAGTTATTATGTCCTCAAGAGAGCCTGTGGCATCTCCATATCATCTGTCTGTCTGCCTGCCTGTCTGTCTGTCTGTCTGTCTGTCTGCCTGCCTGTCTGTCTGTCTGTCTACAATCAGAGGTTTTTATTTAGTCTGCTTCACATCCAAACCACCGTTCCCTTGGCTACCCTTGCGACTCCAGCAAATGGAAATAGAGCCGTCGTTGGAGCACGACTGTGTGGAAGAACGGAGCTTCTTCCTCTTCCTCTTCCTCACACAGACTTTTTTTGTCCGGCAGCAGAAATGTCACAGATTCCTGACAGCTCTTCCTCGCAGTGCAGCCGGACGGGTGGAATCTTTTTAGTTTCTAAACACAAAATTAAATAACCTTGTTCCCACAGACGTGCTGCATATTATTGGCAAAATAGTTATTCATTTATAATATTTAGATTATTTAATTACTTTTGGATACGTATGCTTCTGATTCTTAAATCTTTATGATGTATATTTCTGCTATTCCACGCCGTACTGCTACCACTGCCCTCACTTGTACATTTATATTACTGAATATTTAATACTTTTTAATACTATTTTAATACTACTGGATTCATCGGCTATAATTCCCCATTCCTTCCTTCTCTAGAACAGCTGATAGTGGTTCCTTTTTTAATCTTCATCAATGCATATTGTCCTCAGAAGGTTCACTGTCTCAGAATGGCCCCCGCGTTGTAGACGTCCGCGTGACAATAAAACACTTTGACTTTGACTGAGGAAGGGGCGCGGGGCCATGCGTTTCCAGTCGGCAGCGGGTTTAGTGCGCGAGCGGGAGATAGATGGGGGCGGGACTTCCCGGCAGAGGGCTGTCCCTTTTGTGTTCCACGCTTTGTGTATTGCTTTGGCCAAAAGAAATTGGGACACCGTAATCCTTAAATGTCTTTGTTGCCTGTTGTTGTTCGTTCTTCTATCTTCTTCTTCTTCTGCTTCGTTCCTTTCTTTCCTTCTCTCGCTCCAGAGACTCTATCCTGCTTCGTGGACCGTCTCAGAGGACGTAAATGAATGGAGATTGGTGTCGGCCGTAGATCAGGACAAAACATTTCAACTCATGGCGCTGCTCTCTCTTCTCTCTCATCTCTCTCTCCTCTCTCTCGTCCTCGTCTCTCGTCTCTCTCTCTCTCTCTCTCTCTCTCAGCCCACCAAACAAATCGTATCCTTTGTAACGTTGGCAGTGTAATACACGACGTATACTATTTTCAATTTCAAAATACAACATATAACAAAGTGGAACGGCGTTTCAGTCACACACAGTGGACCGCAATGTTTTCGGAGAAACACACACAGATTATTCAAATGAGTCTATTTACGTCCCAGAAGGACAAATTGCCGCCGTGGACGGTTGGGCACACACACACACACACACACACACACACACACACACACACACACACACACACACACGCAAAAAAAGAAAGAATTAAGTCATCGTGAAACATTATCTAATCTAATTAATTCCTAAGGAAAACAGGCGTGGGATCGATCAGCCTGCGTGTGTGGTGTGTGTGTGTGTGTGTGTGTGTCTGTGTGTGTGTGTCTGTGGTGTGTTGTGTGTGTGTGCAGAGAATCCTGTTTACTTGGCAAATCCTCCATTGATAAGATCACCTCCGCTGAGTTTACTTGCGTTGACGGGCTGACATTTGGGCGCATGGCGGTCCTCCGAGGGAGCGTTCCTCCGTCGTCTGCTCGGGCTTAGAGGCGCGACGACGTGCGCGAGGCTAATGACGCCGCGGCCAATTACATTGTGTGTGTGTGTGTGTGTGTGTTGTATTTGTACAGTCTGTGTGTGTGTGTGTGTGGTGTGTGTGTGTGTGTGTCTGCGAGTGTGTGACCCAGAGAGACGGAGACCTGGCAAGACAAACAAACCTCCCTCCTCTGGCGCTACCTTTAGCGTCTCATCTCCAGATCGTTTGAATATTGGACTCCACACACACATTGATCCGACGACGCACCTCGGGGGCTAATCTTGTCATTTTTAATCATTTGACATTTCGACAAGCTCTTGTGCTCGTACACACCTGTGTGTGTGTGTGTGTGTGTGTGTGTGTGTGTGTGTGTGTGTGTGTGTGTGTGTGTGTGTGTGTGTGTGTGTGTGTGTGTGTGTGTCTGTGTGTGCGTGTTGTGTGTTTGTGTGTGTTTTCCACCGCGACGCCTGTTGTTCTGCAATCCACTCGCGTGACCTTTGGAAGGGCACTGTATGTCAAATCTCCCTCGATAAGCGAGGGTGGAGTGTGTGTGTGTGTGTGTGTGTGTGTGTGTGTGTGTGTGTGTGTGTGTGTGTGTGTGTGTGTGTGTGTGTGTGTGTGTGTGTGGTTGTGTGGTAAGAGGAGAGAGAGGAGGTGGGGTAATGAGAGAGAGAGGAGGTGTGGTGATGGGAGAGAGAGGAGGTGTGGTGATGGGAGAGAGAGGAGGTGGGGTAATGGGAGAGAGAGGAGGTGGGGTAATGAGAGAGAGAGGAGGTGTGGTTAGAGTCGGGGGTCGGCTGAGGTGAGGTTGAACCAGCCATCCCCACACACACACTCAGAGAGACACTTTTGTGAGTTCCACATTTGGAGTCGAGGGGATCGGCTGTTTCAAAACCATCATAGAATCCTTACAGTACATTTGTCTTTTTCCTGAGAACAAAAGGTGTCTTTTAAAATAACTTCCATCACAAAAGTCCATGTGAATGACAAGTATCCTAAACACAAACTTGATCGAAAGGACCAGCTTTTGGACACTGAAGCGTGCCTTCATCATTCTCTGAACATTACATAATATTACAGGTTTCTCATTAAATATGTCTAAATCCATAACAGGAGGGGAACTAAATGTGACGCTTCATTTTCCAGCCTCAAGCCTGGACCGAAATCTAAACTTAAACTTTGCTCCAAAACTTAAGGACAGGGTTCTTGAGTTGGAAAAGGTTCGCCGAGGCTACCTGTCAAAAGTTCCAGCTCCTTTTATAAGCCTCACTACACACGTTAATTAGGAGATACAAACTTATCAATTAATTGGGAGCTTTTCATTTCTTTTAATACGATGAGCAATAAACTCAGACCGACGCAGAAACCTTACAGCTGCCAATGACAATGCAACTCACCGTTGACTAATTTAAATTCCGTGTATGTCTCCATCCAACTTTTCTTCGTGTTTTTCGTGTGTGTGGGATGCTGAATAAAAACTAATAATAGGAAAAGAACAAGGAAGTATGTATTCAAACCTGCAATTGGTATTTTAATGAGTTTCATTTGATTGCATTTTCCTCACCACAAGGGAAGAACCCCTTAGTTTGTTGAGGTGTGGGGCTCTGAAGGATAAAACCCTTCCAATGATGGATGTGTGTTCTTCAGGCACTTGCAATTTCAAATCATCTCAGTAGTAGTTTGGTTCTTTTCTATGTGAAAGTCAAAACCATGACAACATAATCTACAGATATATCAACCATTTGACCGAGTTTTTACTCCATTTTAATCGCCGGTCAGCCGCATAAGTCTCATTTTAACTCAAGGAGTTCAGAGGTTTTGGCGAATACCGAGAGGAAAGATGGCGTCCGAGTACCTGGACTGATATCCCCCCTTTTCAGGAGGCGTGAACACTCACGTCGCCCCGTCCTTCCCTGCCCTCGATAAAACGCGATGGGCCTCATTAACAGCATCTTGGGGGGATTAAGAAAAGGTGTTCCAAAATATGGACGATCGCTCGACGCCCGGCGTAGAGACGGAGATCCTGCGTTGCCGACCTCTGGGCCACACAGAGCCCAGAGGTCCTGGAGGGCCGACGTGACGGAGACATTAAAGTGGCTCGAGACTGAAGGTCTGGTGATATAACGACGCTCGTTTTTGATTCTCTTCCCCGACTCTTACACGAGACGGGTATTTTTTACACGTACATATTATTAACATATTTGATTAGCTGTGAGGACAAAGCCACCACCAATGAACACCGGGGTATAAAACACAGAAAGAAGAATATACATCGCATGCATAAACTTTATGGCAAAATTGTATTAAATACATTTTATTATGCACGTTCAGCCTCCTCTCTCGCTCTGTTCCAGAATCCCAGAAGTCCGCTCTATTATTTAACAGATACTCTCACAACCGCGTGTGGTTGTAGATTAAACGGATGCAAAATTGAAACCTTTGAAAATGGAGAGTCGACCACTTTTGGGCGTGGGCTGCCGTTGTGGTTCCCTGGGTTTGACTTTGAGACTTTGAGACTTTGAGACTTCTGACCTTCGGGGTTCAAGCACGTCAACGTCAGGCGCGTCTGATGAAGCTTCTGTGAGATCCTGAAATACACACGTCCTGAAATACAACCACTTTTGTTCACCGTGTATTCCTCCATGTCTCGACCAATGGTCAGGCTTTTCCTCCTTATTGTTCCGCCAACCACAAGCCACTGCAATACAACAGAGTCACTTCAGACGTGTGTGTGTGATGTATGGCGATGTGTTTCTCTGAAAGCACATTACTTGACTTTATCAGGGGCCGGTATATATACTGGATACAGCGCCTCGTTTGGTCCTGGCGGAAGGTTTCAAAGTACAGTATAGCAGCAGGCCAGCACTTTGGACGGCACTTTGTCGACATCCATTCCCGCGATGTCGATCTCCCGGGAAACCTCTCAGGACTCCGTTAATTCCAGCCGTCCTGACTGTGCTGACAGTCCGGCCGACGGGAACATGTGCTCCTGACAGGGTAATGGTAGGCAAGTGCCACTCAGTGTCCGGGTCAGTATCACCGCGCCGCCCGCCCCCCCCCTCACAGCTAACTAACTCTGCCACGCCAACTAACAGTCATAGCGCCTGCTTGACACACACACAGACACACACACACACAGACACACACACAGACACACACAGACACACACACACAGACACACACACACACACACACACACACACACAGACACACACACACACACACACACACACACACACACACACACACGCACGCACACACACACACACACACACAGACGCACACACACACACAGACGCACACACACAATTAATTTACGGTTTCGTTTTGTCACCGTGAGTCTTTTGCGAGATGGACGACAAGGCCGATCGTTAAATCTTCGTTAAATCTGAATACTTGATGTGTGGTCTATTGTTTCTGTCAAAGATAACACATTATTAATTATATTAATGATGAATACAATCATTAATATATATTTTTTTAAAGCTAATTGCAGAACTTTCCACTGTCATGAGGATGTGTTTCATCCAGCTGTGGTATGAACACATTCAAGATTCAATATTCAATATTCAAGATTCAAGATTTATTTATTGCCATATGACAAACAAACGAAGGAGATCAATACATTTAGCGGGAGGCTACATCTACAGTATATCTAGGCTATAGTATTCAGCATAATAGGACAGAAAGGGTCGGTGTTTGGGAGGGTGGACGAATGACCCGACTGACCCGGCCGACCGGCTAATCAATGAACCCATGCATTCAAATTACGACGGGGTCCTGCGGGCGGCCGTACACACGAGGCGGCGGCGGCGGCGGCGGCAGAAATTATGCAGCAATAAATAGAACCGCGAGTCCCGGAGTGATGGGGACGGTGGCGGCGGCGTATTCATCCCACACGAGCGATGGCAAGATGTGGAGATTAGACGTCCATAACTCTCCGACGCCAGTCCGGGTCTAATATGCTCGAGTGGAGCAGGAGAATGTGAGCGGTTGAGAATCTTGTCTCCACCCGGAGAGACGTCGGACTAGATCTAGATCTTTCTCTCGATTGCCGACTCTGCTGTTAAACGCTTCTAACGGATCATTTTCCCGCGGAGGCGTCGCAGGAGAGACGCACTCGCAGCGCTAATGATGGGTCTGCCCGGTTGGTGGACTAAACGAGTGAAGATACGTATCAAATAATGAGTCGTATTGAGTGACACCTGTGCTAATTCCACGACGCCGTGTATCGTAACATTCCGTCGCCAAAAAGATCACTCGTTGACCTCCGTTGACCTCCGTTTCCCGTTCAACGACGCGCTCTTCCTCCCGTTCTTATTGTGAAGCCGAGAGCGACGCACGGGTTGTAGCCACCGACGTCTCCGGCGGCGGTCGCTTGTCTGTCATCGTGAAAGGAGAAGACACACACACACAGACACACACAGACACACACACACAGACACACACACAGACACACACACACACACACGCAGACACACACACACAGGGCGGAGGATGACGTCGCCTGCGTGGCCGTGATTATCTGTCCTGACCTCCATCTCATTCATTTTCGTCTTTTCAATATTTTAACTTACTAATTAAACTTATTAATTTACGGTTTCGTTGTGTCACCGTTAGTCTTTTGCGAGACGGACGACAAGGCCGATGGCTATCGTATTGATTTCGTTAAATCTGAATACTTGATGTGTGGTCTATTGTTTCTGTCAAAGATAACACATTATTCATTATATTAATGATGATTACAATTATTCATATGTATTTTTATTAAAGCCAATTGCAACTTTCCACTGTCATGAGGATGTGTTTCATCCAGCTGTGGTATGAAACATTCAAGATTCAATATTCAATATTCAATATTCAAGATTTATTTATTGCCATATGACAAACAAACGAAGGAGATCAATACATTTAGCGGGAGGCTATATCTACAGTATATCTAGGCTATAGTATTCAGCATAATAGGACAGAAAGGGTCGGTGTTCGGGAGGGTGGACGAATGACCCGACTGACCCGCCGACCGGCTAATCAATGAACCCATGCATTCAAATTACGACGCGGTCCTACGGGCGGCCGTACACACGAGGCGGCGGCGGCGGCAGCAGAAATTATGCAGCAATAAATAGAACCGCGAGTCCTGGAGCGATGGGGACGGCGGCGGCGGCGTATTCATCCCACACGAGTGATGGCGAGACGTGGAGATTAGACGTCCATAACTCTCCGGCGCCAGTCCGGCTCTAATATGCTCGAGTGGAGCAGGAGAATGTGAGCGGTTGAGAATCTTGTCTCCACCCGGAAAGACGTCAGACTAGATCTAGATCTTTCTCTCGATTGCCGACTCTGCTGTTAAACGGATCATTTTCCCGCGGAGGCGTCGCAGGAGAGACGCACTCGCAGCGCTAATGATGGGCCTAAACGAGTGAAGATACGTCTCAAATAATGAGTCGTGTTGAGTGACACCTGTGCTAATTCCGCGACGGCGCCGCTGTGAAAACAGTCGATCGATTCGATTGATCGATCGCTCCTGACGAATGACGACGCCGTGTGTCGTAACATTCCGTCGCCAAAAAGATCACTCGTTGACATCCGTTGACCTCCGTTTCCCGTTCAACGACGCGCTCTTCCTCCCGTTCTTATTGTGAAGCCGAGAGCGACGCACGGGTTGTAGCCACCGACGTCTCCGGCGGCGGTCGCTTGTCTGTCATCGTGAAGAGGAGAAGGTTCCCTGATGAAGGAGGCATCTGCCACATTAAGAGTCATTATTGTCGCCGCTCGGGGGGATACGGCGCCGAGGTCGGTGGAAGGAGAAGACGCAGACAGCCAAGCGGGAGAAGGGGAAGAGTTCGGCGAGCGCATCCGTAACGACAGACGAGAGATTGTGTTGAAAGGAGACGACAGAGAGCGAGAGAAGAAGAGCGAACGAGACGTGGAGTCGATTAATCGCAAAACAAACGACACAAATCCTCCGCCGCCGGAAACGCTCCTCATTGAGCTGTCTGAGAGCGCGGCGGAGATATAATAAAGTGTATCGTGCGCTTCCACAGCAAAACATCGGCTATTTCATCTTCTTCTCCGCGACTTATTTCTAACTTCTGACGTAATCCTCACGTTGGAACCAGAATTGTCAGCGCGGCGAGGAGGAAGAGCGGAGGATGAGTTACATAACACAGCACTTGTTAGCGCTGCATTATGTCATTTGTTCCGCTATATTATACGACGCCTGTTCCTTAATAAAATAAATACTTTTCATTACTTCAGAGGACAATTTAAGCCGATGTCGACTCAACAGATCATGTGACTTGGACTGGAGGAAGAGGTTAATGACTTTTCTGAAGGACGTTTCTAAACTGCAGTTTTATGTTTCAAATCTAGCGGTTCAATGAACATAAAGAGCCAACACGTGATTGAATATTTAAAAGACGATGTTATGCATCTTTTACACAGAGGAGGTGAGGTAATGAGAGAGAGAGGAGGTGGGGTAATGAGAGAGAGAGGAGGTGGGGTAATGAGAGAGAGAGGAGGTGAGGTAATGGGAGAGAGAGGAGGTGGGGTAATGAGAGAGAGAGGAGGTGTGGTGATGGGAGAGAGAGAGGAGGTGAGGTGATGAGAGAGAGAGGAGGTGTGGTGATGGGAGAGAGAGGAGGTGTGGTAATGAGAGAGAGAGGAGGTGGGGTAATAAGAGAGAGAGGAGGTGTGGTGATGGGAGAGAGAGGAGGTGTGGTGATGGGAGAGAGAGGAGGTGTGGTAATGGGAGAGAGAGGAGGTGGGGTAATGAGAGAGAGAGGAGGTGTGGTGATGGGAGAGAGAGGAGGTGTGGTGATGGGAGAGAGAGGGGGTGGGGTAATGAGAGAGAGAGGAGGTGTGGTGATGGGAGAGAGAGGCTGTGGGAGAGAGAGGAGGTGTGGTGATGGGAGAGAGAGGAGGTGTGGTGATGGGGGTGTGGGTGAT
>PIJE02001577.1:30098-41627 GCA_002895965.2 Coryphaenoides rupestris | reverse complement strand
ACGGTGGCGGCGGCGTATTCCTCACCACACAAGATGTGGAGATTAGACGTCCATAACTCTCCGACGCCAGTCCGGGTCTAATATGCTCGAGTGGAGCAGGAGAATGTGAGCGGTTGAGAATCTTGTCTCCACCCGGAGAGACGTCGGACTAGATCTAGATCTTTCTCTCGATTGCCGACTCTGCTGTTAAACGCTTCTAACGGATCATTTTCCCGCGGAGGCGTCGCAGGAGAGACGCACTCGCAGCGCTAATGATGGGTCTGCCCGGTTGGTGGACTAAACGAGTGAAGATACGTCTCAAATAATGAGTCGTGTTGAGTGACACCTGTGCTAATTCCGCGACGGCGCCGCTGTGAAAACAGTCGATCGATTCGATTGATCGATCGCTCCTGACGAATGACGACGCCGTGTGTCGTAACATTCCGTCGCCAAAAAGATCACTCGTTGACCTCCGTTGACCTCCGTTTCCCGTTCAACGACGCGCTCTTCCTCCCGTTCTTATTGTTAAGCCGAGAGCGACGCACGGGTTGTAGCCACCGACGTCTCCGGCGGCGGTCGCTTGTCTGTCATCGTGAAGAGGAGAAGGTTCCCTTGATGAAGGAGGCATCTGCCACATTAAGAGTCATTATTGTCGCCGCTCGGGGGGATACGGCGCCGAGGTCGGTGGAAGGAGAAGACGCAGACAGCCGAGCGGGAGAAGGAGAAGAGCTCGGCGAGCGCATCCGTAACGACAGACGAGAGATCGTGTTGAAAGGAGACGACAAAGAGCGAGAGAAGAAGAGCGAACGAGACGTGGAGTCGATTAATCGCAAACACAACGACACAAATCCTCCGCCGCCGGAAACGCTCCTCATTGAGCTGTCTGAGAGCGCGGCGGCGGAGGAGATATAATAAAGTGTATTGTGCGCCTCCACAGCAAAACATCGGCTATTTCATCTTCTTCTCCGCGACTTATTTCTAACTTCTAACGTAATCCTCAGCGCAGCGAGGAGGAAGAGCGGAGGATGAGTTACATAACACAGCACTTGTTAGCGCTGCATTATGTCATTTGTTCCACTATATTATACGACGCCTGTTCCTTAATAAAATAAATACTTTTCATTACTTCAGAGGACAATTTAAGACGATGTCGGAGGAAGAGGTTAATGACTTTTCTGAAGGACATTTCTAAACTGCAGTTTTATGTTTCAAATCTAGCGGTTCAATGAACATAAAGAGCCAACACGTGATTGAATATTTAAAAGAAGATGTTATGCATCTTTTACACAGCTCAGAGAGAGAGAGAGGAGGTATGGTGATGGGAGAGAGAGGAGGTGGGGTAATGAGAGAGAGAGGAGGTGGGGTAATGGGAGAGAGAGGAGGTGTGGTGATGGGAGAGAGAGGAGGTGTGGTGATGGGAGAGAGAGGAGGTGTGGTGATGGGAGAGAGAGGAGGTGGGGTAATGAGAGAGAGGAGGTGTGGTGATGGGAGAGAGAGGAGGTGGGGTAATGAGAGAGAGAGGAGGTGTGGTGATGGGAGAGAGAGGAGGTGGGGTAATGAGAGAGAGAGGAGGTGGGGTAATGAGAGAGAGAGGAGGTGTGGTGATGGGAGAGAGAGGAGGTGGGGTAATGAGAGAGAGAGGAGGTGTGGTGATGGGAGAGAGAGGAGGTGTGGTGATGGGAGAGAGAGGAGGTGGGGTAATGGAGAGAGAGGAGGTGGGGTAATGAGAGAGAGAGGAGGTGTGGTGATGGGAGAGAGAGGAGGTGGGGTAATGAGAGAGAGAGGAGGTGTGGTGATGGGAGAGAGAGGAGGTGGGGTAATGAGAGAGAGAGGAGGTGTGGTGATGGGAGAGAGAGGAGGTGTGGTGATGAGAGAGAGAGGAGGTGGGGTAATGAGAGAGAGGAGGTGGGGTAATGAGAGAGAGAGGAGGTGTGGTGATGGGAGCGAGAGGAGGTGGTGATGGGAGAGAGAGGAGGTGGGGTAATGGGAGAGAGAGGAGGTGGGGTAATGAGAGAGAGAGGAGGTGTGGTGATGGGAGAGAGAGGAGGTGGGGTAATGAGAGAGAGAGGAGGTGTGGTGATGGGAGAGAGAGGAGGTGGGGTAATGGGAGAGAGAGGAGGTGGGGTAATGAGAGAGAGGAGGTGGGGTAATGGGAGAGAGAGGAGGTGGGGTAATGAGAGAGAGGAGGTGAGGTGATGGGAGAGAGAGGAGGTGGGGTAATGAGACAGAGGAGGTGGGGTAATGGTTGAGACGTGGGGTGACGGTGGACGGAAGAAAAGGCAAATAGAGAAACAGAGAAGAAATGTAGGAGTGCCCTCCTCCAGGTGAACAGGGTGACTACGAGGACGAGGACTGATCAATGAGGGGCGTGTCCACGGCGTCGGGGGGCAGGTGGGGATTTGACCGAGCGGCGATTAACCCCCGGAGCTGCGGTCGCTCCGTCGTGAACACTTTGTGATTTAGCTCCGCCGGGCTCGAGCTCCACGTCTCTTCTATTAGCACATTAGAACAGCTTCTTCACCGCACGGAAAACTGGGCCAATTAACAAGACCCGGGACCCCTGCTGACCCCCAGCCGCTGACTCATCCCACCCCCCCATGGATGCTATACTACATGTTCTACTACATGTTAAACCCCACCGACTCCCACCCCGCATGGACACCACTATGTTACATTAATGGACATCTTTTCTTTCAAAATGCATTTGAAATAATTTCTGTTTTTACAATTTTTTCATGTTCAATGTTAGGCACCAGTTGCACAAAAGCACTTTCTTTGCTTGCAAAAACGAAGGCAATGAAGCGGTTTCCCATTCTGATTCTGAGCAAACCATGGAAACCAGTGATTTACCCCGAATGCTGTTTTCAATCAATTACAATCAATTAGGAGGCAGGAGTTCTACCTGTCAGGCCTGCGTTTGGCTGAAATCATATCAGCGCCTCAAAAATATTACATGTAAACATTTGAAATGGTGATTTCCATTTGGTTAATTATTCTGAACCAAAAAGGCGCAATCCACCGCTGAAGTGCGTGTGTTTTCATTCATTATGTAAAAATAAAAAATGTGTCTCAATATATTGAGCGGTATGAATAACGAAATCGGAAAGGTGGGGAAACATGAAGAAGAGGTCTCGAGTAAATAAAAAGACAAAAAGCGAGACTGAAGGCTGTAGAAGAACAGAGTCCCTGCTGTCTGTGTTCTGCTGCTTACGTGGCAAAAGTTTCTTCTCTGTGGATTTAATTTAAAAAGCGAGAACAGCGGTGGAGCGCCGGGAAAATGCTCAGAGAACGGCCCGAGCATCCCTCGGGAGGAGAGGGAAAAACCTACGAGAAAAACACCGAACATCAAACCATGTTGTGGTTAAAAGCAAAGAACCGACTGACAGGGGAGTGTATCGTGTAACACTGTGCTTCAGAGTCAAGGGGGTGGGAGAGAGAGAGAGAGAAGAGGGAGAGAGAGGGAGAGAGAGAGAGAGAGAGAGAGAGAGAGAGAGAGAGAGAGAGAGAGAGAGGGAGGTGAGAGACTTGAGTTGGGTGAGTAGAGATGTTCTGTGATGTTCTGCAGTCCAGGTCCCATGATTGTTAATCATTCTGTTCCCTGTGAAGCCCCCATACACACACACACACACACACACACACACACACACACACACACACACACACACACACACACACACACACACACACACACACACACACACACACACACACACACACACACACACACACACACACACACACACACACACACACTGTGGCACATCCCCTGTGGGGGGAGAGAAATAAAAATCTATGTCCTTCTACGATGGTCCACTTCATGGACGTTTGTTATTTTGAAGAACACACTGTAAACGATGCGCCTTTTCCTTTCGTTGAGATTGATTCAAGATTCAAGATTCAAGAAGACTTTAATTATCCCGAGGGAACTTATCGTGCAGCATACAAGTCAGAAGAACACAGGGGAGAAATATACACCACACAATATACAGTCTAAGGAGGGACTGCATTGAAAACAAGAACAACAAAACATGTATCAACAAGCGTTTGGCAGTATTGTAGGCTGTCTGCATGGTAAATATTACCAATAACTACAGTATTGTAGGCTGTCTGCATGGTAAATATTACCAATAACTACAGTATTGTAGGCTGTCTGCATGGTAAATATACCAATAACTACAGTGAGGTAGAGAAGGTCTACACTGTGGACTACGTTGTCAGCAGGTTTGTTTGATGGATACATTATAAGGTGACCAGTGGTAAAGTGATAAGTGATAAGTGAAAAAGTGATAAGTGATAGAGTGATAAAGTGCAGGATTGCTGGAGTGATGTGGCTGTAATTGACCTTAGCGTTGTGTACCATTAGCATGGTATCGTGTGTTGACCTCAGGTCGCTGTGTCTCCCTTGTTCCTCTCACGCCTGAGGTGGATGCATTGTACAGCCTGATGGCAACCGGGATAAAGGAGTTCTTGTGGCGTTCTGTTGTACATTTGGGTTGGATGAGTCTATTACTGATTGCTCGGGTGAATAAAAGGAACAAATTACATTTCTTTTTAGGATCCATTTGTGCTGTGTGTGTGTGTGTGTGTGTGTGTGTGTGTGTGTGTGTGTGTGTGTGTGTTTGGTGTCCGGTTTGAAGCAGCCTCACCTGGACCAGGGAGAGTCTGCGGCCGTGGTAGGCTGCACACCTGAGGTGCACACCAGCCATCACCACACACACACACACACACACACACACACACACACACACCACACACACACACACACACACACACACACACACACACACACACACACACACACTCAGGGGCCAATCCATTCGTCTTCAATATTCAACTTGACAATAACCCGGATGATTTAAAATCTGCCTCTGTCCTTAAATTGGAGGAGCATGTTTTATTCAATTCAATTAAATTAAATTTTATTTGTATAGCCCTGAATCACAAGACAGTCTCAAAGGGCTTTACAGGCCAGATTGTTATGGGCCAAACGTGATTGATGACACCCCTCTAGCCCCGCCCCCCTAAGGTCAAGAAACGACTCCCTTAATTAACAAGGAAGAGACCTGGAGGAGGAACCTCAGAGTGGGGGATCCCTCCTTCCAGGGATGGTTCAGAGTGCAATGGGTGTCATACGGGCATTTAAAAACAGGGGTAACAAAGGATGACAAAGAAATAACAAAGTACAAATAGTAAATGAAATAGTAATATTATGATGGCGGTGCTGGCTGGAGAGCAAGCTGGTCGCCGTCAGGTGGGGTCAGGCCAGCAGGTATCCAGTCACGATCACAGCAGCACCCGAGATAATGGAGACAACATGAGGGTTAGATGGAGCACAGTAAGCAGGGAACATACAAGTATCCTCAGACCTAGTACCCATCGGCAGCTAGGGTAGGCTAGTGCTAACGGTATTGATTTAGCTGTAAATTAGAGCTGAGGGGCGCTCCTAGCAGCCAAAGGCGAGGGTAAATAGGTGGGTTTTTAGTCTCGCCTTAAATATATCAGCAGAGTCAGCCTCCCTGATTACAGGCGGCAGACTGTTCCACAGACGCCCTGTTTCCTGCTGATTTTGTATTCACTTTATTTAATAATCAGTTCTCTATATGAATATACATTTGTTGAAGGAGACAGTAATATATCGCTGTGGTCCATAAAGATAAGAATAGAGCAGGTTTTGAGTTAATACAACGAGCTTCATAATTGCCGGGTAGCCTGCATAATAGATGAGAGCAGACGTTCCATTCTGAGTGCATTACCATCATCTAAGAACGTACAATATGCTAAACAACGCGGAGTACTCTTTATTATGCCGAGACGTGCAAACACGCAAGTTCGTGCTCGGGTTCACAGAGAGAAGGCGGAAATATTAAGAATAATAACCGTATGAATGAGTTGAATATCAACAGAATAATCTGACTCAACGCCAGCGTTGGAGAATCACCGGGTCTTTCTGTTGATCCAATCACAGGATTGAAAGCACAGACAACAAGCACAGGAACAAACTGGAAGTACAGAGAGGTGAGAGAGGCCAGGCATCACCTTCAGGTTGTCCGTCTCTGTTCCTCGGTCCTCTCATCACGATGGTGGAAGTGACGTTCATCAGAGGTTTCAAGGTGGATCTAGACGCCGGTTCCCTCTCGCCTGGTGGGCAGAGGGACGACCTTCATGAACGACGCCGCGGCAGAACTGATCCGACGCGTCATTGAGTTGCATGAATATGTGGAGCCGCTGTCAAGAGTAAAAAATGGACTTCATGGGTCGTGGCTTTCCGCAGCTTCTTTCTATTGATGAGTCTTATTTGTGCAAAATTGTGTCTCTTGGAGACGGTTTGATGAAGGCTTGATATCGTATTCTCTCTGTGCTGTGGAATATATTCAAGAGCTTTTTGAAGTGCACCATGACTGAGGGCGATCTGGGACATTTGGCTGATTTTTTTTTACTTCTGATGTTTCTCCCTGTACACAAGAAAGACATATTTGTATTTGATTAACGCCAAAAAATAGTACTGTCTTAAAGCTAGGCGGCTGTTTTATGTTTTAAGTGCAGTGAAGTGAAAAAAGTCCTCAAATATCCAAAAACAATCGTCTCTTTCAAAAATCGAGTCCATCAGAGAGTTCAGTTAGCTCACGCTGTGAACCCAGACGCAAGGTTTAGGTAGAGGATACATGAACCATGCACACACACACATCCAGTATCATGTGTTTCACAATGGATGAACCATAATGCCACTGAGTTCATTGTTTTGGAACCAGTTATATCCTGAATGGTAAACGGATTGCATTTATATCATCGCTTTTATCCAAAGTGCTTTACAGTATCGCCTCACATTCACCCATTCATACACCGACGGCGGTGCCCACCATGCAAGGTAACAACCAACACGTCAGGAGCAGGTAGGGTTAGGTGGTGTCTTGCTCAGGGACACCTCCACACTTAGCTAGGAGGAGCAGGTAGGGTTAGGTGGTGTCTTGCTCAGGGACACCTCCACACTTAGCTAGGAGGAGCAGGTAGGGTTAGGTGGTGTCTTGCTCAGGGACACCTCCACACTTAGCTAGGAGGAGCAGGTAGGGTTAGGTGGTGTCTTGCTCAGGGACACCTCCACACTTAGCTAGGAGGAGCAGGTAGGGTTAGGTGGTGTCTTGCTCAGGGACACCTCCACACTTAGCTAGGAGGAGCAGGTAGGGTTAGGTGGTGTCTTGCTCAGGGACACCTCCACACTTAGCTAGGAGGAGCAGGTAGGGTTAGGTGGTGTCTTGCTCAGGGACGACTTAGCTAGGAGGCGGAGGAGCCCGGGGATCAAACCAGCAACCTTCCTGTTGCCAGACAACCGCTCTTATACCTCCTGAGCTACTGGCCGCCTCTATCCGTTTGTAACTCGTTCTAACCTACGTACACATTGCGGATTTGGTGACTCTGGAGAAGTCATTATTGATAGGCAGCAGCTGAGTGTATGAGTATGCTGATGGATTCAAGCGGTTGAGTGTCAATCGTGACGATAGGTTCACCGCCGTGCGTTCCCGTGACAAGCGCTCACTCAGCCCCGGTAAAATATTTCGCAGTCGGCTTCTCTCCGCCGCGAGAGAGCGGGTGAATCAATTATTGATCGTATTTACATTGTTTGATTGACGACGGCTTTCCAAGCGCGCCGCCATTCAGACTCTCAAAGACTCCCTCCGAAATTGAAAATCGGTTGTTCTGGAACTGTAAATCCTTCCAGCGCCCGGATTGCACTAGATCAAGTCGGGCTCCGGGTTTCAATTTGGGATTTGGAGTGCTGAGCTGTGTTCTGGAAGAGGGCCCGGTGCTCGCGTCGCGTCGCGTCGCGTCTCAAATTAGACGAGGAGAAGGACAAAGAGAGATCCATGCGGCTCGCGGGAACAGAAGGAGAGGTTACCTATTGTGGTTCAGGGTTTGTCTTAAGCCCTGAGACCAGATGGGACAATACAGGAGTCTGGCTGTGTGGAGCCACACCATACTGTGTGTGTGTGTGTGTGTGTGTGTGTGTGTGTGTGTGTGTGTGTGTGTGTGTGTGTGTGTGTGTGTGTGTGTGTGTGTGTGTGTGTGTGTGTGTGTGTGAGTTTATTTGTCGTGTGATTCCTGAAGGACATGTCTTTCTAAAAGCCAATTTTCTGTGATGTAGTTTTCAAGGACATGCTTGTGTTTGTGTGTATGCATGGTTGTTGTTTGCGTGTGTGTGTGTGTGTGTGTGTGTGTGTGTGTGTGTGTTACATATTATATTCATTCTTAAAGAGTTTACTGAGCTTGTTTTATCCGACTGTAAGTGAAGCGTCTTTGAGGACTTTGAAAACTGCTGTATTATTATTATAATTATTATTCTGAAAGTCATATGGAATGTTTTCCGATTTATCGCCGTCCTGCATTGTTGTGACGACTCAGTTACATCCTCATCATGACCGATGTTGTGGGTTTGCGGGCTGCTAAGCATCTCCCTCCCTCCTTCCTGTCATCCATGATTCCTTCCCTGCTTCCTTTCTACCTTCATTCCTCCTCGTGTACTCCCCTCTCACCTACCATCCTCCCTCGCTTCCTCTCAACTTCATCCCGATTCCTCGACTTCGCAAAGTAAAGAAAAGGAAACACATTTACATATTTGACATAATACTTATCACCTCAGGAGAGGCCGCCCAACTCAATTCCAATTTCCAGACTGTGTTGGTGTGTGTGTGTGTGTGTGTGTGTGTGTGTGTGTGTGTGTGTGTGTGTGTGTGTGTGTGGGGGGGGGGACAGCCTGTGAGATTAAACTGGACAACTTTGAATGAGATGTTGTAACTTTTCAATTGCTCCCGAGGACTCCAAAGTGCATATATGGCGCTCTCAGGAGACTCCGAGAGTCACGCCAAAGCCGTAATGAGCTCTCCTCCTCCGGCTCGGCGAGCGGTGACTCGCATACAGTATACGGCCGGCGATTCAGATCCTCCCCCCTTAAGATGTCAGCCGACGAGATAAATTATCTCGGCCAGCAGCTGCCCCTCTCTTCAAAAGCGCCCGGAGAATACCTCCCAGATTCTATCGTTAAAGACATTGCACCCCGAGAATAAGATGAGCTCGTGGTCGTATTGATATGCTTTATGGGAATTGGATTAGGGCGGGATGACGACGGTAATGTTCTACCCCCCCTGCGGTACGCGCGCCGAGATGGACTACGTGACCCCGGGCCCCCAGTTTGCACAAAATGGCTGCCAACGCGATGATCTCCGCCGTCCATACTGTCTCTCATCTGACGACGTGTCCTGCTCGTGTCGCAAGTACCGGTACGCTGTGTTCCCCAGCATCAAGTGGGTCCGTGGGATTGGCCACGACGAACACCAATAAAACACCGAAAAGTCATTGATATATACTACGCATGGCCTGCTCGACTTGTGTGCCTCAAATACTGGAAGGCGTCACTACGGCGTGGATGAAACAATATGCACAGAGAAAATATGAATCCGGTGCCGTTTGGGAGTACCTTGCCGACAGTAGTATCGGACCGTGGCCAAAGCACAACAGCACTTTTGATTTGGATTAGTTTGCGTTAAGATCGACTGCCGTGCAACAGTGTAAGCCTCTGATTGGCTGGTTACCCGGGTACCCGCTGACGAAGCCCTGATGCGAGACACACTTGTCCTCTGTGCTGATTGAGGGTGAATGGAAGGGACAGGAACAAAGCGAGCACTTTTAAAGGAGTCAGGTCATGTTCTTACCAGAATGACGTGGAAGCAAAAACAAATCAAAAGTCTAACCGTCACTTGTTGTCGGACCGACAAACGCCGCCAAATTGAAAAAGGAGACAGCGGCGTATTATTTTTCGAGTTGGCGACGTATTGTGGACGCCAAGTTCCGTCTTAAAAAGGATTGATAGCTAAGAAAGAATACACTGTCTACCCGTGGCGTCAATTTAATTAAACTGAAAGTCTTGTTAACCCAAAGGAAAAGCTTCCCTACCGCACCGTCTCTTAAAAACTCGCCAGATAATCCACAGAATGAAAGCCTCACAAGTTTTTAAAATCGTATCAACAACTGAAACGATGAACAGAGCGACCGGGCCGGAAGAGGCCGAACATTTTAAATGTGTTAATATTGATACTCGGTCGCCGGGAAAGGATTTGTTGACGCTGAACTTTTCAGTGAGACCCTGGATTATGTTGTGTTTCTGTGTAACCCGGCGCCTTCCACCTCCGGCGTCCTCGGTGGAAGGCACAACCAACAGGGACACTAAATATATAATATAAAAACTAAATATATTTGTGGTTTTACAACAACATGTGAATTACCCATGAGCCACGGCACACAGGGTGCATAGCGACACCGCGGTCGGGAGAAACGACACGGAAATGTTCAACGAATCCACGAATCCTTCAGGCGACCGGGTTGAATATGGACACGATGTTTGTTCGTAATGTTCCGTCTGGATTCTGTATCTCTTGATTCACACCCGTTTGCTTGCCCTTTATAGATTGGTAATACTAATTCAAACCAACTTAAGTCATTCGAGAGCAAGATTTTTTAAAAAATGAACACAAAACACGCTGAATCAATCAGGGAAGACGTGCCCTGTTTGGTCAGAAATCATCCGTCTGTAAAGATGTCAATAGTTTCACAGAGGCAGCGGGGCAGTGAACCAGAACAGATATCCTCCCAGAACACGAACACTAACCTCTCACAAATTACACTCAAATAAATGATCGCTCTGTGAAACGGTATATATGATTGGTCTTCATAAGAATAACAGAACATAAAATAGCGTCACACTTATTCAGACCCACATAAGAATGATAACAGTATAACTTCCTCCTCATAGCCCCCCCACACACAGACACACAAAGGAGAGGAGGAGGAGGTGGAGGATGAGGAGGATGAGGAGGGTGAGTGGAGACCTCCCCTGTGTGAACAGCGGTGGTAGCATTGACCCTTTCACCTCCCCACCCCCCTGGGGACAACAACAGCGCTCTGGACTTTGAGACGACCACAGAGCCCATCTCTGGTGGTCCGTACGGTTGTCCCGAGATAACAGAAACATTTCCACCGGTGTGTTTATTTCCGTGATATGAATACGATCATGTTGTTATATATACATTTACATTTACATTTACATTTACATTTAGGGGCATTTGGCAGTCGCTGTTATCCAAAGTGACTTACAAAGAGTACATTTGTTGAAGGAGAGGCAGCAATATATCACTGTGGTACCTGAAGATAAGAATAGAGCTGTTTTCGAGCATTCATAGTTACAAGGTTAATAGAACGAGTTTCATAATTGCTAGGTTGTCTGCATAATAGCTGAGATAAGAACAGACGTGCCGTTCCGAGTGCATTACCAACGTCTAAGAACACAGTACTATTAATAACGCCAAGATGTACAAACATGGAAGTTATACTGTTATCATTCTTATGTGGGTCTGAATAAGTGTGACGCTATTTTATGTTCTGTTATTCTTATGAAGACCAATCATATATACCGTTTCACAGAGCGATCATTTATTTGAGTGTAATTTGTGAGAGGTTAGTGTTCGTGTTCTGGGAGGATATCTGTTCTGGTTCACTGCCCCGCTG
>PIJE02001577.1:26450-29698 GCA_002895965.2 Coryphaenoides rupestris | reverse complement strand
TGTCTCTCTCTCTCTCTCTCTCTCTCTCTCTCTGTCTCTCTCTCTCTCTCTCTGTCTCTCTGTCTCTCTCTCTGTCTCTCTGTCTCTCTGTCTCTCTCTCTCTCTCTGTCTCTCTCTCGCTCTCTCTGTCTCTCTCTCTCTCCCTGTGTTTGGACGGACAGCCAAGTCAATGTGGCTGAGCAGGATTCACTCTTCAACAGACGTCCAACCTGTCACACACCATTATGTCATAATCACTATGAAACCACCCCCGGGACGAGAGAGAGAGAGAGAGAGAGAGAGAGAGAGAGAGAGAGAGAGAGAGAGAGAGTTAGGGGTGACTGCGGAAAGAGAGATAGAGACTGAAATAAGGAGAGAGAGCTGGACTGAAAGAGAGAGCGAGAGAGACAGAGAGAGAGAGAGAGAAATAGGGAGTGAGGAGGAGACTAAGAGACAGAGAGAGACGGGGGGGAGAGAGAGAGAGAGAGAGAGAGAGACTGAGAGAGAGCAGTGAGATAGAGAGACCCCAGAGTGATGGAACCGGCAGAACTGAAGGTGACATGAGATGGAGTGAAAGTTAAAGAGAGCGAGCGAGCGAGGAAGAGCGCATGGGTGAGGAGGAGGCGGTGAGGAGGAGGAGGAGGAGGAGAGGAGGTGAGGAGGAGGAGGAGTTGAGGAGGAGGAAGAGGAGGGCTGCAGAGGAGAGAGGAGTCAGCAGAGAGACAGCCAGAGGTAATGAGGAGAGGGAGGGCAGAGGAAACCCAGGTCCTACGAGTACCGGGGGTGTGGGTGGTGGTGGTGGTGGGTGATGGTAGTGGAGGGTGGAGGTGGTGGAGGGTGGGTGGTGGTGGTGGTGATGGTAGTGGTGGGTGGAGGTGGTGGTAGTGGTGGGTGGAGGGGGTGGAGGTGGTGGAGGGTGGAGGTGTCTGGTGCAGCAGCAGGTCTGGTCCCGTAGCAGATGGCGGTGCGAGGGGAGGGGAGGACGACACAGTGGGACCACTCAACCTCACGGGGAGGCGCACGCCACGCCAACCTCTCGTACCTCGAGGCGCGATGATGTGCCATTGGTCGACCGCCTCGCCTCGTCCACCTAGAGAGCCGGGTCGTGTGTCCGAACGTCCAAACTTCAACAATGTACACGTCGTCCACGGTTACAGTTTGCGGTGCGGGTACACTGGGTACACTGGGTACACTGGTAAGTGTACGTTGTGTTGTACGTTGTGCTGCTCCACCGGCTCTGATGCACACAACGACCAACACAACTACAGCGGAGCAGATGGCGCCGTGTGAGGACTCAGAGAGACACGCGGCCGCCTGACCTTGGCTCAAATATGGCCGATATGTCAGCTGACAATAGCTGACCATCCAGGTCATGGGAGGGTGGCAGAGCGAGTCAGGAATTCAGAGAGAGAGGCAGAGACAGAGAGAGAGAGCGAGAGAGAGAGAGAGAGAGAGCGAGAGAGACAGAGAGAGACAGAGAGAGAGAGAGAGAGAGAGAGAGACACAGACAGACAGATAGAGGGACTGAAAGAGAGCGAGAGTGAGAGAAAGGCGAGAGAGTGAAAAACCACAACATGGACAGAGAGAGTGACAGAGGAAGGGGGAATAGATAGATAAAGACAGAGAAAAAGAGAGAGTGTTTGATAGAGAGAGGTCGGGATAGAGAGAGAGAGAGATAGATTACCATCGAGGTGGTGTGGAGGGCTGATGGGCAGATCCTAGAGTCCAGCAGGGCGGATGGCAGGCAGACAGGCGGTGGTGATGATGGCGGCGGCGGTGGTGGTGATGATGGTGGCGGCGGCGGCGGCGGCGGTGAGCCAGGGTGATGATGGCTCCGTGTCGGATGCTGCAGCAGATGGTACCCCAGCCTCTCGGGTGGGAGGAGGGGAGGTGGTGACATTATGGGCCGGGGGGGAAGACGCCATGAGGCTCTCCTCAAGCCAAACACATCACAAGATGGCGGCGCAGACTAACACAGAGAGAGAGAGAGAGAGAGAGAGAGAGAGAGAGAGAGAGAGAGAGAGAGAGAGAGAGAGAGAGAGAGAGGGAGGATGTCGTCGAGCGACCACCAGTGTAATAAATGTAAATGTAAAGTGATCAATATGATCAATGAGATTGGAGTTGCTGGTTGAGAAGCCTGTGGGAAAAAAACCCAGTTTGTGAGTCCGGTAGTCCGTGCCTGGATGCTCCGGTCACGTCTACCAGACAGTAGCAAATCCCTGCAGCGTTCAGGTTGTAGAAATACATCACGGATGTCAGGAATCCTGGAGAAATATAAGGCGGGAGCACAGAGCAACCCTGACGTGGTTCCGCGGGCGTTCAAGGCGCCGACCGCTCCCCTTTAAAGCGCAGCGAAGATCGGAATGAAACCCGACATTCTTATTATCTGTGGCGCTCAGCCGGTCTCCAGACGTCCCGGACGCCGAGCGGATGTGAAGGCTTCAGAGCGAGCGCCCGACGACGTGCCGGAGTTTGATCGGCGGGGCGCTAAAGCTAAAGCTGTTGATGCCGGTGGGTGGTTGCATGCGGAACACTTGGCTGGTGGTCCTGGGGCGAGTCCTGGCGGCGGAGGCTGTGCAACTGTCTCACTGGCTCACAGTCATGCGTGTGTGTGTGTGTGTGTGTGTGTGTGTGTGTGTGTGTGTGTGTCTGCTGCTTATTGGATTCCTTTGTGAATGGACTTGTTTTGGGTGATGTTAGATTCACATTACATTACATTCAGGGGGCATTTGGCAGAGCCTTTTACCCAAGCCGACTTGCAAACGGTAACAATTTGTTGAAGGAGAGCAGCAACATATCTCCGTGTACATAAAGATAATGTAACAGAGCAGGTTTCAAGCATTCAAGTTGCAAGTTCAAGTAGAACGAGTTGCCTGCATAATAGCTGAGATAAGAGCCAGTACAGAAGTACCAACATCTAAGAACATACAAGACGCCGAGCAACGCTAAGTGCTGTTAATAATGCCAAGACGTACAAACACGGAGGTTAGTGGTCGGGTTAGGAGAGGGAAGGCGGGCGGTGGGGTTATGCAGAGTCCAGGTGAACTCTGAACATTTCATCGTGTTTCGGAAGACGGAATATCAAGCGTTTTGTTCGGCCCAGCGAGCGACCGCCGCGCGTCTGTTCTGTAAATGTGCTCGTTAGAATAAACTAGAGAGTGAAATGTCGTCAAGCTTTTGCAGCTTAATTAAAGTGCAGATTGTTGTTCTCACTTCCTTCCTCTCTCTCTCTCTCTCTCTCTCTCTCTTCTCTTCAGTCTCTCTCTCTC
>PIJE02001577.1:6450-18950 GCA_002895965.2 Coryphaenoides rupestris | reverse complement strand
TGTTTCCCATAGTAACTCAGACATCGGAGCTATTATCGTCCACATTATCGTGGCGACGGTGAATGATAATATTCAGCTCATCGCTAGATACTGTCAAAACAGACGCATGAAGTGCATGAAGAAATCTACTTATAAAAGCAAGACACGTTATTATACATTTTATAGAATGCATATGTTTTTCCCTGAGTTTCATATCACCAAGTTTTAATCAATGCATGGACTCAGCACTCATAGACTCCGACTGATTAAACGACAACGTTCGATGTTTCAGAGAAATCTTTATTTTACTTGAGAGGAGAAGCAGACAGGGTCAGCCTAATGACAGTCTACTCGAATATCCGCGAGCCAACAAAGCAACGGTTCAGATTGTTTCAAGTGTTTGTTTTGTGGGACGTTTTGTGTACAACTCCAGTGCCCCAATTATGTCCATGGAGTTACCCGGACAAACAATCGTTCATATTTGGCTCTTGAAGTACCTGTCCTTGAGCATGTCTGCTCACAGCTCAGAGGTTCTTCTCGTCGTATTTTATTTGTCAGAATAACAGAAGAACACATGAATTGACTCCTCGCGAGGCGTTCATCATCCAAGCATCATCCAAGCAGTCGCAGGGTGAGGCGCCGAGCTTCAGGATCCGGGGGGAAGCTGACCCAGATACGCGGCCTCTCTAAACTCTCTAAACTCTCTAAACTCTCTAAACTCTCTAAACTCTCTAAACTCTTCCACCGGTCGTCCTCGCGAGGAAACAGAGAAACGGAAGCCTGACAGAAAACTGCGTAGAAAACATAAAGGTCACATGGAGGATTCCCAAACCCGCAGCGTTTTATTGTGTTTCTAAACTGTTGTAAATGTTACCGGACACAACAACACACACCTGATGGTGTTCCGGACGACACGGGAACAGACAGAGACTAAGCTAACAAGTCCAGCACTTGTTTTTTGGCCGTCTGACGTCCCGGTGAGGTCCTGGTGAGGTAATCAGCGCGGCTACTGGCTACTGGCTACTGGCTACTGGCTAGCAGCCGGACGGAGCGTCTAGTCAGCTCCACTGGAGGGAGTTCAGTGTTGTGGGTTTGTGTTCAGACCCCGTCGGCTGTAGCGTTGGACCCCCGTTATAGACACCATCTGAATAACGGGGGAATAATTTTAAACCTGAATCCTGTTCTATTCTTATCTTGTATCTTATGTACCACAGTGATATATTGCTGTCTCTCTTTCGACAGATGTACTTATTGTTGGTCGCTTTGGATAAAAGTGTCCGAGATGTAAATGTTAATGTAAATGTTAGTGTTCAGCATTTTACATTTGAAAGACAATTACAAAAGCCCAGAAATGTTTTAGATGGAGGTCATATTTCTTTTACTTCTAATGTACCGTTGTAAGCCATCGCCAGACGCCAAGAAAGCTCTGTGTGAGAAGGTTAGCTGTGTCATTTCAGGTCCGGAGGGTTCGCCGAGGACTGTTTTAGCCTAAGCTTGTCGTTTACTCCAGAGACAAGATCCCATTTCCTTCCTCACACTTATTACGCCTAATTTACCGTCGCTGTGCGCGAACCGAACACGGCGTCCCCGCGGTGGCCCTTGTGCAAGGCTTCGTACGGCGATCGCGGTGCGTTGCGAGCCCCAGACGGGGACGAGCGGGACTGTAAATGCCACGGCCGTGCCGCACCTCAAGAACGACGCGTCACGGCCGGCATAAATTCCACAGACTACCCTCGTCTCTCCATCGCAATCTAACTTTTCATAAATCTTCATCGATATATCTCCGGAGGAGCCGTGTCTGATTGATATTTAGAACGGGAACTTTTGCTTGTGTTGAGAGACACTTTGTTTCCTGTGAGGGAAACCAGCAAGTATGTAAAGAATGTCGTAAAAGTGTCGGCGGAAGACGTGCCAGCGTAGTGGCGGAGGGGCGGCTGAATTGGACCGACGTTTGGTCTCAATACAAATACACGGGATTACGAGACAACAGATTATTATTATGATATTCGTACTTTGACTCCAAATCCCGCTACGGACGGGTAATGGACGGTGCAGAACAAGAACGAGACGAGGTGGTCGTTTGGTTGCGTTGTGTGTTGCGTTTGTATTGTCTATTTAGCTTGTTTGTTTGTTTGTTTGTTTGTTTGTTTGTTTGTTTGTTTGTTCGTAGTCCTCGACGTCCTCGTGTGTCAGGTCAACTCAGGTCAAATGCTTTTGTTCAGAATTTTTGCATTGGAGTGCAGTTTGAATGCGCTATAATCTCTTTCTTTTCTGTCCCACTGCTACCCCTTTTTTGCCCTCTCTCTCTCTCTCTCTCTCTCTCTCTCTCTCTCTCTCTCTCTCTCTCTCTCTCTCTCTCCCCCATTAGCCCCCCCCCCCCCCCGGAACCGGGTTCTACTGTTCTAGGGGCCCTAGAAGTCAGAACGGGGCCCCTGGAAATGGGTCGCTCTGTGGAGGCTAGGAAGTGGCTTTGTTTGTGTGCTTGTTGTTGTTTTGTTTTGTTGTTGTTTGTTGGAGGGGGTGGGGGGTGAGGGGGGTGAGGGGTGAGGGGGGGTGAGTAGGGGTGGGGGGTGAGTAGGGGTGAGGGGGGGTGGGGGTGGGGGGGTGAGTAGGGGTGAGGGGTGAGGGGGGGTGAGGTTAAAATGTTCTGACAGAGACACATTGACCACTCTGTTGTCTCGCTCATGGCCTTCATCTCAGAGTCGCCGGTCTCCCAGATTCATTTCTCTTTGTTTGTTTCTCCTCCCCCCCGCCTCCCCCCACCCTCCCATCACTCCCCCCCCCCACCACCACCACCACCACCGACACCCTCTCCATGGCGACACTTCCTTTCCCAACACTTTCTCTGGTGACAAATGGGCACATTTCAAAATGTTTTAAAGGGGTGTGTGTGTGTGTGTGTGTGTGTTAGTGTGTGTGTGTGTGTGTGTGTGTGTGTGTGTGTGTGTGTGTGTGTGTGTGTGTAACCTTTATATTACCATCGTAATATAAACGCAAGATACTGAAACAACCACTCTTCTCTCAGTGAATCATCTGCACCTCCACGCAAGAGATAATTCTCACCGACCGGGTGGCATCGGCTTAAAGCGATCTTATAGTCGTAATGTTAGGTCGATGCTGAGGCTTGTGAGAGGTGTTTCGTTGGGTCACACGTTGCCACAAGACTGGGCCGCGACGTGAGTCCATGTGAGGTTATCTTCTCATCCAGCAGCTCCCACACGATCGGTTGCTTTTTGTAATTAGCATGAAAGCCTTTCATTCTGCGCATTCTGCCTCCTCCGCAGGGTCTCTGTGTGTGTGTGTGTGTGTGTGTGTTGTGTGTGTGTGTGTGTGTGTGTGTGTGTGTGTGTGTGTGTGTGTGTGTGTGTGTGTGTGTGCGCGCCTCAGCGTCCTACGAGGCGACTGCACGTTATCACCACCACCACACGCTGCAGGATACTGGATCCTGTCCACCGCGGTGTCCTCGTTGGCCAAACAACACAGGTGTCGATCACAACACGAAGTATGGGGCAGCTCCTTCTACAGTATGTACAGTACCCGGGCTTCCTCCGCCCTCCTAGCTAAGTGTGGAGGTTGTCCCTGAGCAAGACACCACCTACCCTACCTGCCCCCTAAGGGGGCCCTGGGCAAACCTAACCCCTACCTGCTCCTCCTAGCTAAGTGTGGAGGGTGTCCCTGAGCAAGACACCACCTAACCCTACCTGCTCCTCCTAGCTAAGTGTGGAGGTGTCCCTGAGCAAGACACCACCTAACCCTACCTGCTCCTCCTAGCTAAGTGTGGAGGTGTCCCTGAGCAAGACACCACCTAACCCTACCTGCTCCTCCTAGCTAAGTGTGGAGGTGTCCCTGAGCAAGACACCACCTAACCCTACCTGCTCCTCCTAGCTAAGTGTGGAGGTGTCCCTGAGCAGACACCACCTAACCCTAACCACCACCTAACCCTACCTCCTCCTAGCTAAGTGTGGAGGTGTCCCTGAGCAAGACACCACCTAACCCTACCTGCTCCTCCTAGCTAAGTGTGGAGGTGTCCCTGAGCAAGACACCACCTAACCCTACCTGCTCCTCCTAGCTAAGTGTGGAGGTGTCCCTGAGCAAGACACCACCTAACCCTACCTGCTCCTCCTAGTCGAAGTGTGGAGGTGTCCCTGAGCAAGACACCACCTAACCCTACCTGCTCCTCCTAGCTAAGTGTGGAGGTGTCTCTGAGCAAGACACCACCTAACCCTACCTGCTCCTCCTAGCTAAGTGTGGAGGTGTCCCTGAGCAAGACACCACCTAACCCTACCTGCTCCTCCTAGCTAAGTGTGGAGGTGTCCCTGAGCAAGACACCACCTAACCCTACCTGCTCCTCCTAGCTAAGTGTGGAGGTGTCCCTGAGCAAGACACCACCTAACCCTACCTGCTCCTCCTAGCTAAGTGTGGAGGTGTCCCTGAGCAAGACACCACCTAACCCTACCTGCTCCTCCTAGCTAAGTGTGGAGGTGTCCCTGAGCAAGACACCACCTAACCCTACCTGCTCCTGACGTGTTGGTTGTTACCTTGCATGGTTGGCACCGCCGTCGGTGTATGAATGGGTGAATGTGAGGCAACTGAAAATCGCTTTGGATAAAAGCGTAATATATAAATGCAATCCATTTACCATTTACCCACCACAGGGTTGTAGACTCCAGCATCGACTCCTCCAATGCCTCCTTCATTATATTTAGTAAAAAGTCAAAACATCACCGTTGTCACCAAAGATAACTTCCACTCAATACAAGATCACCGCACCAATACAAGGACATCTGTGGAACAGAACAGTGTTCCACAACGGGAGGTGATTTTCAAGGCAATAATCCCAGAATGGATGGTTCTGTAGAACAAAAGGCTGATGAAAGGAAGCAACTGGCAATAGTCGGTGTATGAATGGGTGAATGTGAGGCAACTGTAAAGCACTTTGTATAAAAGCGATGATATAAATGCAATCCATTTATCGAACCACCGGTTGTTGGAACTCAGTTGGAACTTTAGCTGGACCTCTCCTCACTTTGGCAGATTAGTACCCACTCAGTGTAGCAGGACGCCACGCTAATCCGCTGGCTAATCCACCGTTCCTGCACAAAAAGCGGGTTGGATAGTTTTACAGTCTCAAAGTAAAACACGATGTTTGTTTTTCATCAATGGTTTTATTGATCGATTGGCCAATCCAAAAGTCAGCCCGGGACAGACTGGCGAGGACTCTGATGGCGTTCTTATAGCTGGATCCCGACCCCGTCCCGTTCATCCCGTCGCTGCCTTCTAATCTCCTTAGTGCACTTATACTAAAGGCCCAATAACACTTTACGATGGCTCATGTGGAAAACGTATGCGAATATACCAAGGAGATGCTTTGTGGAATTGACTCAATTAAAGATAAGCGTCATTATTGTATTAAATATAATCTTTCATTAAATATTAAATTTGTATCTCTGCCCTCGCGTGGACATTCACGGTTAAGGGCATCGTCATCGGTGTCCCAATGAGATGCACGGCCATGCATTAGCCTGCCTCTGTGATGACACATAATGTCCTTAATGTATGGAGGTTTCAGGGGTTATGCAAATAGAGCCGACGCACTTTATAGAAAATGAAGCCGATGAATTTGTCGTGACTTCAGTCTGAAGAGAATGTGAGCGTCGACTTCCCCGATGCAGACCAAAAGGAGGCGAGGGAGGATTCTAAAATAAGTTCTAAACATAACTTTGGGTATTGCTTCTTTAAATATGTCCTCGGGTGTCAATAAATCCACCGGAAAAAAAAACCACACAAAAAAAAGCAAGCAAGTGAGAGACAGAGAGAGAGAGAGAGAGAGAGAGAGAGAGAGAGAGAGAGAGAGAGAGAGAGAGAGAGAGAGAGGCTTGTTTTCTACAGAGTGAGGCAAGGAGCCTGAAATTGATTAGCTACCAGAGCAGAGTAGGCAACTTTTCAGCCTTCAGCGCAAAACAGACGAGTCTGCAGGCATCCGGGTGAACACCGCATCACCCCCCCACCCCCACACACCACAACCCACCCTCACAACTACCCTGGATCTATTTCTCTCTCTCTCTCTGTCTCTATCTCTCTCTCTCGCTCTATCACTCTCCCCTCTTCTCCTAAACCTCTCTCAATCCCCTTGTTCTATTTTCCCCGTCTCCTTTAAAGATTGCCCTCCTCTCCCCTACCACCACCACCAGCACCCCCCCCACACACACACACACACACACACACACGCACACACACACACACACTCACACTCTCCTCCAGAAGATATATTTCTGTAAGTCTCTCCATCTCCGACTGAATCCCTCTGAAGCCGCCGTATTGCACCGCCGCTCTCTCTCTCTCTCCCCCTCTCTCTCTCTCTCTCTCTCTCTCTCTCTCTCTCTCTCTCTCTCTCTCTCGCCCTCCTTGTTCTCAGCTCTGCAGCCAATCACTCACTGACCTATCGATCACCGCGCCGACTTCCTGGTGCGGATCTGCAGGTGGAAGAGCCTCAAACAGGAGCCTCAAACAGGAGCCTCAAACAGGAGCCTCAAACTGGAGGCATGTTTATGTTTGTGTTTGTTAGGTTTGTACGTCTTGGCGTTATTAACAGTACTTAGTATTGTTTAGCATATTGTATGTTCTTAGATGTTGGTAACGTGCTCAGAACGGCACGTCTGCTCTTATCTCAGCTATTATGCAGACAACCCAGCAATTATGAAACTCGTTCTATTAACCTCGTAACTATGAATGCTCTAAACCTGCTCTATTCTTATCTTTATGTACCACAGTGATATATTGCTGTCTCTCCTTCAACAAATGTACTGTTTGTAGCTCGCTCTGGATAAAAGCGTCTGACAAATGCCCCGAAATGGAAATGGAAATGTTTTGGGATGTTTCTGTTTGGTTGTGTGCGTCTTGCTCAGGGACACCTCAACACTTAGCTAGGCGGCGGCGGAGCCCGGGGGGATCGAACGAGCGACCTTCCTGTTGCCAGACAACCGCTCTTATAATACCTCCTGCGCGACTGCAGCCCATCTAGCGAGCCTCTTCCACAAGGATATCGGTTCAAGCACTTAAGACTTAAGGCCGGGTGGCTCTGGGGGGGGGGGGGGGGGGGGGGCGCTGGACAACGCGTGGGCACTGAACCGAAGGTATTATTTCAACTGTCAACAGTGTTCCACTAAGCCCCGGTCCCCAGATGTTGACGCACACTTCCACGGTAGCTGGTGAGCCACACCGACTCTCTGCTCTGCCCAGAAGCCTGCAGAGCCGAGAGGAAATATGCTAAGCAGATGTGTGTGTGTGTGTGTGTGTGTGTGTGTGTGTGTGTGTGTGTGTGTGTGGTGTGTGTGTGTGTGTGTGTGTGTGTGTGTGTGTGTGTGTATATATGCAAATGTGAGTGTGTTGTGACACCAGTAAATAATGCAGCATCGCTAAACTCTGCGGGAGAATACGGTGGCAGGAAACAGCGGTACGAGTCCCGGCGACCCAATCGATTGGTTCCCAGTTCCCAAATCCACGGCCACACATGACGCAACCTAGCGAGAGGTGTTGAGCGTCTTTTTTTTTTGCTCAGGGGCACCCGGGCCACTGTTGCTGAACCCGGCAGCCCCTTCATTCAAAGGCAATCAGAGCTGTCTTCTGACACACACACACACACACACACACACACACACACACGCATACACACACACACACACGCACACACACACATACACGCACACACACACGCACGCACGCACGCACGCACGCACGCACGCACGCACGCACGCTCGCTCGCTCGCTCACACACACACACACACACACACACACACACACCACACACACACACACACACACACACACACACACACACACACACACACACACACACACACACACACACACACACACACACACACACACACACACTTACACACACACGCACACACACAGGCCTGTACAGAGTTTCTTTGGGTGTAGTTTTTGAGAGATGGGCGGAGATTACCTGCAGGTTGCTGGACAAGGGGACACGATTCCCGTGCACAATGGTCCCACTCACCCGATCCTATCGCCAGTGCTTCCTGTTTCCTGTACTTATCTGCAGTAATGCAGCACCTTGGGCCAAGATGGGAAATCACATTTGTTTTGTCCGTCTGTCTATCTGTGAGTCTATCGCTCTATTTATCTCTCTGTGTTTTTATCTATCCATCTGTCTGTCTATATATATGTCTATATCGATCTGTCTATACTGTACATGTCTATCTATCTGTCTGTCTGTCTATCTATGTGTCTGTCTGTCTATCTGTCTAAGTCAACCTGATGAGAGTTGGCTTGATTGGGTGAGTTTGATTGGGTGCCTAAAAGAAAGAGAGATGAGGAGAGATAGAATGAGAGAGAGGATAGGAGAGAGGTAGTGATGAACAGAGAGAGAGAGAGGTAGAGAGAGAGAGAGAGACAGAGAGAGAGAGAGAGAGAGAGAGTGGGAGTGAGAGGTACAGAAACTGTGGATGCTCGCATGGTCAGGAAGTAAAGAACACCTCCGAAAGTTCCCTCACTCTCCTCCTCCCTCCCTCCCGTACACCCAAGAGGTGATCCTGGAAGGTGATTGGACGGTGAGTTCATAAAATCCCACCAATCGGAACAAACCCACACAAATGTATTGTTCCCACTCAGGTAGAGTTGACGTCATCGTTCCAGGCATCTAAGGAAGGACAAAATTACTGGAAATATCGTTGCACTGTAGATGACTCACACTGGCTTACGGCACTCAACAAGCATCGTCATGGCAACACTGTGACTGTGTCCAACACACGGTGCCATGGCAACACTGTGACTGTCCAACACACGGTGTCATGGCAACACTGTGACTGTCCAACACACGGTGTCATGGCAACACTGTGACTGTCCAACACACGGTCTCATGGCAACACTGTGACTGTCCAACACACGGTCTCACGGCAACACTGTGACTGTCCAACACACTGTCTCACGACAACACTGTGACTGTCCAACACACGGTCTCATGGCAACACTGTGACTGTCCAACACACTGTCTCATGGCAACACTGTGACTGTCCAACACACGGTGTCATGGCAACACTGTGACTGTCCAACACACTGTCTCATGGCAACACTGTGACTGTCCAACACACGGTGTCATGGCAACACTGTGACTGTCCAACACACGGTGCCATGGCAACACTGTGACTGTCCAACACACGGTGTCATGGCAACACTGTGACTGTCCAACACACGGTGCCATGGCAACACTGTGACTGTCCCAACTCCGATCATGGCAACACTGTGACTGTCCAACACACGGTGCCATGGCAACACTGTGACTGTCCAACACACGGTGTCATGGCAACACTGTGACTGTCCAACACACGGTGCCATGGCAACACTGTGACTGTCCAACACACGGTGCCATGGCAACACTGTGACTGTCCAACACACGGTGCCATGGCAACACTGTGACTGTCCCAACTCCGATTTCATCTCACATCTTGCTATGATTAATTGCCGTGTATTTAAACGGTAATTAGATACTCCAGTAATGGATCTGTTGTTTACACTGCAAATGAACTTGGAGTTTAACGGGTGCCGTTGGTTGGTTGGTTGGTGGGGGGTGGGGGAGGGTGCCACCCTGACGTCTGCCAGATCACCCAAAGGTGCTGTGAAAGACACTCTCTGCCTTGTTAATGACGTCCCTGGCGCCTGTCACGGGGACAAGTGACAAAGCTCTCATCCTTATCGCCTTGTCAACTTGTGTTAAAGGTCGCTGGATGAATAATTAGGCTTTTGACCTGAATTCTACTGCCGCAGCGCTCGCAGGAGACGCCCCTGAACAGAGATGTATGCACATTTGGGGACATTTAGAACAAATCTAATCTTAAATTTTTGTTAGGGGAAGGAAAGGTGCTTTGTAATTTGCTGATTGTATAGCAATACTGACCTAATGATATTGTCTGTGTGTGTGTGTGTGTGTGTGTGTGTGTGTGTGTGTGTGTGTGTGTGTGTGTGTGTGTGGCCGGGGGGAGAAAGAGAGAGTGATGGACAGAGAGAAAGAGGGAGGGAGGGAATTAATGGGGAAAGAGAGAGTGAGAACAAACGATAAGTGAGAGATAGAGATAGAGATAGAGAGAAAGAGAGAGGGAGGGAGAGACAGAGAGAGAGAGAGAGAGAGAAAGACACAGAGAGAGTGAGGGGGAGGGAGAGAGAGGGAGAGAGGAAGAGAGATAGAGGAAGAGAGAGAGAGAGAGAGAGAGAGAGAGAGAGCGGGAGAGAGAGAGAGAGAGGGGGAGACAGAGAGAGGGAGAAAGAGAGAGAGAGAGAGAGGAAGAGAGAGAAAGAAAGAGAGAGAGGGAGACAGAGAGAGAGAGGAAGAGAGAGGGAGAGAGAGAAGGGTTGTGTGTGGAGGACAGGGCGAGTGACAGCGGCTGTGTTCCAGTATGTTCAGTGGAGCAGGGAGGTGATGGTGGTGGAGGGTCGGGGTGTTCATCCAGTATTCAGGGCTGTGCTCTACTGCAGCTCTGCCCTCTCTCTCTCCCCCCCCTCTCTCTCCCCCCTCTCCCCTAATCTTTAATGTAGGGAGAAAAGCCAATGGTTGCAGCCTGCATGCGTCAAAACTCCCCCCTCTCTCGTTCTCTCCCTAGTCTATCCCCCTATCTCTCTCTCTCAACCTCGTCCTGGTCTCTCTCTCTCTCCCTCTCTCTCTCTCTCTCTCCCTCATCCTGTCTCTCTCTCTCTCTCTCTGCCTCCCTCTGACTCTCGCTCTCTCTCTCTCTATCTCTCTCTCCCACTTCCTCTCTCTTCCCTCCTCCCCTCTCTCTTCTTCCTCTTCCCTCTTTCCCTCCTGCTGTCTCTCTCTTCCTCTCCCTCCTCCCTTCTCTCTCCCTCTTCCACCTCTCTCTTCCTCCTCCACCTCTCTCTCTCCTCCTCTCTTGCTCTCTCCATCTTTGGTGATTGACAATTCACACACCTTCAAGTCACCTATCGGCTGGTCTGACCCCCCCACACACACACGCACACACACACACACACACACACATACACACACACACACACACACACACACACACACACACTCAGGAGGGGAGGGGTGGGAGGACAGGCGGAGGTGGAGAAGGGAGGGTAGTTCTAGGCCCTGGGCGAGATGATTGGCTGATTTAAGTTGTTTGGTGTCTTCCTCTTTGCCCTTGGATCTGATTACATATGTAGATATGGTAATATGGATGCTGGGCTACGTTATGTGTGTTTAACTGGAATGAGAGAGAGGGAGCGATGGTGGAATTACATGAGAAGACATGCGGACAGCATGAGCGTAGAACATAGTCAATGCTGGACAAGATGTGCAGCGGAGAGATAGAAAGAGAAGTTCTCATGTGAGGGCTATTATAGCTGCTGTGTGTGTTTGGCCGATCGCTGTGGTCGCGACCAGGTAGAGCTGTAAGACAGGTCTCACACACACACTTCAAGAGACAAGCTCAACAACACACAGTACACACACACTCACCACACGCCACACACACACACACACACACACACACACACACAGCACACACACATACACACACACACACACACAACACACAGTACACACACACACACACACACACACACACAGTACACACAGTACACACAACACACACACACACATGCACCGCACACGTCGCGCCACAAACAGTAAACATACACCCAGGTACACAGAGTACACACCAGTACACACACGTACAGACCCAGGACCAGTACAGACCCAGGACCAGTACCTACCTACAGACCCAGGACCGGTACCGACCCAGGACCAGTACCAACCCAGGACCAGTACCGACGCAGGACCAGTACCTACCAACCCAGGACCAGTACAAACCCATGACCAGTACCGACCCAGGACCAATAACGACCCCAGGACCAGTATAGACCCAGGACCAGTACCGACCCAGGACCAGTACCGACGCAGGACCAGTACCTACCGACCCAGGATCAGTGCAGACCCAGGACCAGTACAGACCCAGGACCAGTACAGACCCAGGACCAATAACGACCCCAGGACCAGTATAGACCCATGACCAGTACCGACCCAGGACCAGTACCGACCCAGGACCAGTACAGACCCAGGACCAGTACAGACCCAGGACCAGTACAGACCCAGGAGCAGTACAGACCCAGGACCAGTACTGACCCAGGACCAGCCACTGCTCTGCAGGCCAGATACCCAGCATGTCCTGCATAGGGGACTGCTTTGGTGGACACAGTGTGATGACCCAGGCCAGGGGGGGACAGAGAGACAGACAGGGGAGACGGTCTGTCTCTCTGTCTCTCCCCCTGTCTCTCTCTCTGTCTCTTTCTCTCCCTCCCTGTCTCTCTCCCTGTCTCTCTGTCTCCCTCCCCTGTCTTTCCCTGTCTCTCCCCTGTCTCTCTGTCTCTCCTCCTGTCTCTCCCTGTCTCTCCTGTCTCTCCTGTCTCTCTGTCTCTCTCCCTGTCTCTCTGTCTCGTCCTCTCTCCCTGTCTCTCTCCTGTCTCTCTGTCTCTCTTCCCTGTCTCTCTGTCTCCTGTCT
>PIJE02001576.1:93629-110987 GCA_002895965.2 Coryphaenoides rupestris | reverse complement strand
TGTGGACGGCATGACAGGGGGGTGGTGGGGGGGGTGATCCATGTGATGTGGGACACGCCGGCCGTTCGACAGGAGCTGTCGCGGCGGGCCGCGGGGGGGCCTTATCAATCAAGACGCCTATCCGTCAATCAAAACCCTGTCTCCTTGGCAACCGGGGCTCTGGTATCTACGCAGCTGTCAACTCTCTCCCCTCTCTCTGTCTGTCTGTCTCTCTCTCTCTCTCTCGTTCTGTTTCTCTCCATCTTTCACCGTCTCTCTCTCATTTCTCTCTCGGCCACTATCATGTTTCAACTCAAGTTTTTTTTCTTTTCAATCTCACTTTTCTAGAACTTACTGGACAAGACTAATTCCCACAAAAACAAGGAACTTTCTGGCCTTTTGCATAATAAAGTAATGACCCAATGAATTACTAAAACACATGAACACGTGAACACATGAACATGTGAACGCGTGAGGCCAGCCGATAATCTCGTCAGCGGACGCGTGTTTGAAATACGGCGTTGAGATATGGATTAACGACGGACTCCCTCGCTGCTCGCTGGGGTGGAAGACTTCCCACGCAGTCTGCATGCGTCTCCCCCCCCCAAAACTACCTCCCCCCTCTCCCCCCCCCCCCTCCCCCCCTCCCCCTCGTGGTTCCTCCTGCAGCAGCGGAGGAGGAGGAGGAGGAGGAGGAGGAGGAGGAGGACCAGCGAGAACATCCACGGGATGAGAGAAGAAGCACATGCATCAAAGTCGCTCTCTCTCTCTCTCTCTCTCTCTCTCTCTGTCTCTATCTTCCTCTCTCTATGTCTCTCTCTCTCTCTCTCTCTCTCTCTCTCTCTCTCTCTCTCTCTCTCTCTCTCTCTCTCTCTCTCTCTCTCTCTCCCTCTCTCTCTCTCTCTCTCTCTCTCTCTCTCTCTCTCTCTCTCTCCCTCTCTCTCTCTCTCCCTCCCTCTCTCTCTCTCTCTCTCTCTCTCTCTCTCTCTCTCTGCCTCTCTCCCTCCCCCCCCTCTCTCTCTCATCCGCCTATCTATAACCTATAATCTATTTTAACACGCACATACCTGCACTGTAAAGTTGTACACTACATATGCAGACACACACACACACACACACACACATTCATTTTCCAAGAAATTCTCTCTTGCTCTCTCTCTCTCACACACACACACACACACACACACACACACACACACACACACACTCACACACACACACACACACACACACACTCACACACACACTCGGAGGCAGCTTCTCAGTCCCCTTTGTGTGACGGTAGGAGAATGAATATGTAAAGAGCAGCTCATAAATAAGCGCGCTAAAAGACCCCCTGACGAACACACACACACACACACACACACACACACACACACACATACACACACACCACACACACACACACACACACTACACACACACACACACACACACACTCCCCCACCACCACCCACCCCCTCCCCTTTCAGGCCAAGATAAGCTGCACTCAATCAAAGGTCTGCAGGGGAAACGGTTGCTAACTGATCCATCACCTGTAGGATGGACTCACGGCCGGAACCTCCGCCGTCAATAGCAGAAGCTGCCGGAAACCTGCCTCGTTTCCCACTCCCCTCCCCTCTCCCCCCTCCTCCCTCCCTCCCCCTCCTCCCTCCCCTCTCCCCCCTCCTCTTCCTCCTCCTCCCCCTCTCCTCCTCCTCCTACCTCCTCCTCCTCCCTCCCCTCCTCCTCCCTTCTCCCTCCTCCTCCTCCTCCTTGTGTGTGTGTGTGTGTGTGTGTGTGTGTGTGTGTGTGTGTGTGTGTGTGTGTGTGTGTGTGTGTGTGTGAGAGAGCGTGCGTTTCCACGGACCCGTCTGCGTGGTGTGGCGGTGCCAAACCGCGAACGACCCCTGACCGGGGGGGTGGTGGGGGGGGGGTTTGGGGGGTCGTAGGATCCGCTCACACACACACTCTGACGGTAGGTGGCAGAGACGTGCGACATTCACCAGCTAGCTGCCAGCACCACATTAATACCACGGCTGCACCCACAGCTCCTGGACAATAGGAGGAGGAGGAGGAGGAGGAGGAGGAGGAGGAGGAGGAAGCACATATAAAGATAGATGCCACAAAAGAGCATTCCTGATAGAGACAGAGAGCAAGTGAGAGAGACAGAGAGGGAAAGAGAGAGAGAATGAGAGAGAAAGAGAGAGAAAATGAGAGAGCAAGCTAGAGACAGACAGAGAGACAGAGAGAGAGAGAGAGAGAGAGAGACAGAAAGGGAGAGAGGGAATGAGAGGGAAAGCGGGTAGAGAGAGAGAGAGAGAGATAGAGGGAGAGAGAGATAGATGAGCAGACCAGGTCAGGTGGAGAGAGTAGAAATTGGCTACTGTAATGACAATCACATTAATATAGGTATCAATATTCAATGTATTTTATAATCATGGTCCCAGTACTTCACAATATACATTTTGTGTATTTTAGTTGACCATTTCGTCACTTTTTTGGGGTTATTTTCCTTTTGTTGTGTCTTATATGTTTTTTTCATGAGGTCCATGCCAACGATGACCTCTGAACTGAGTTGAGAGAGAGCGCTAACATCATCTGATGAATGGACGTCATGAGAGACAGAAGGTTTTAGACGAATATAATTACTGATGTCAGAGGTGGAAGAGGTCAGTCTATAACATAGGAGGAGAATCGACAGCTAATTCTAACAGCTATGTAATGTTGGAGTATTTAATGTGCGTCTAGTCAAGGGATTGTCTTATAAAACGGTTGACAAAGTGCTAGTTCCCATTGTGTCCACTAGGCGGTGTCAGGACTTGTCTGTCTTTGTTGTTACCAGAACAATCTAATCTTTAAATTAACAACAAATTAAAACACACAAATGTGCTGGTGTAAATAATTATACTGTGAATATATGCAAGAACAAAATAACAATACAGATTAATGTCACCGTAAACATGATCATTTATGAAAAAAATCAAATAGCAGTCAGTAAACGTGATATTCAAGTGGTTTTCATTTGCCATTGTCTATTTCTGATGAAGAAAACATTATAAATTCAATGAGAAAAATATGTATGTATTCTTCTTAACGCATTCATGCTTTGTACACTCATACACCACGCTTCTCATAAAACATCCATATCCCCTCATATTCAGTGTAGCACCTGAAATCATCGCTTAAAATACTTAAAATACTTCCATCTAGCGCTCAGTTCATATACCTAACATGCTTTCCATTTTAGAAAGAAGTTCGTGCTTGACTCGGTTCAACCTCTGCCAAAAAAATATCCATCTTAAAAAAAAAGTTAGACTAAGCTTGGCGAACTAGCTCAGCATGGAGTTAGTTAGTGTTGTGCTAAGATGACTGAGTCTGGTTGGTGGTGGTATAGTTGAACTTTGACCTCTGAATGTTCCCCCTGAGAATGGGGTCCACCATCACTAAGGCAGCCCTCAAACTCAGTCACGACAATCAGTGGCTTTAGTCTATATAATAATAATAATAATAATAATAATAATAATAATAATAATATTGAGATTCATATTTGCTTTTGTAAGACATTTTTCCAGTGACCCAGGCCATGAGATAGGAGTTTTGCCAGTGATGTGTCAGACAAATGAAACCATAAACTATTAAACCGTGTAAACCAGCCAATCACTAGCTGTCCACCTGACCGCAGGTAACCAGCCAATCACACTCTGCCGTCCGTCACCATCGAACACATGAAAACTATTTTAGTAAAGAGCGGTTCTCAAAACAAAACCCAATTGAAAATAAATGTTAAAGAATGACGGCAGGAAAATGTCACTTGATATAAGCAGCACAATATATACAGCCCTGCGGAGCTCAGCGGGTTGAGCTCGGCACGGCAGGGTTGGGAGTTCGATTCCCACCGGGGTCAGCGAGAATGTTTACACTCAGTGTCGGGTTAAGGCACCAAATGTGTCCATCAAATGACATATATATATACATATGATATTATTCTAACTTTTTCAATGCTAACCTCAATCACGCTCGTCAACTCTTGCGGTGAATATCGATTATGCTTTTTTCAGATTAAATTACCAAAAAATTATACTCTGTGTGACAGTTTGTGTATTTTCATCGTCACACTGCTGTTGTTCAAACGTTCCAAAGAAGTTCCAACGGATTTCATCGTAGAAACACTCCAAAAAAAACCCCACAAAACAACAACAACAACAACAACAACAGAGCCTCAAGACAATAGGAGGATTTCTGTCATGTGGTCTGAGGTTCCAAAAGCGCATTCCAAGCCGCCGCCATCTTGGTACTTCTAGAAAAGTTCTAGAACCACCGAGCAACTGGTTGTTATTGTTCTACTGTGTTCAAGACAACTCAGAGAAGTGCGGAAGTCAGAGATAGATAGAGTTCCGGGTTTGGACTTGACGTCAGTAACAACATCAAACTTTCTTCGTAAAAAATTTTGGAAAGGAATGGAATGATAATAAAACTGTTTGTTGACGTTTTAACAAATATTTAGATGTGAGATGCTAGGAGTTTGTACGATCACGCACACCTCCGGTACCGTCCCGGGCGGCAGCCTGCCAGAGTTGCTCTTGGTTTAAATATATCTTACCTATATTGTTTTTCTTTTAGGCTTATGCAATGTACATGTATTATTCTATTGTTTTTATTCTTATGTTGTTGGTATTTTGGAGCAACCTCTGGCACAAGAATTTCCTTCAGGATGAATAAAGTTCTATCTTATCTTTAACAGCTATTTTACTTAATAAATAAAACTTCCCGAGTTGTTTTAAGCGCAGTTTTATTCTTATTGAAGAATCACCAAGATGGCAGTGAGGAACGTGTGTGACATAATTTTGGGAACCCCCACCCCCCCCCACACTACGCAGGCCTCTCTCGGGTCCTCCGGGGCGCCCTACCCTCCGGGGTCAGGTGTCAGGGTACGGAGGAGGAGCTGTCCAGCTCCAGCGAGCCGTTGTCCAGCGCGCCGTAGCCGTTCATCTTGTGCAGCTTGAGCGTGTCCACGTGTTGTCCCGCCGTCGCCATGACGCCCTGCGTCTCCAAGATGGCCTCCTTCTTGGAGAACATGCGGCTGATCTCCACGAAGGTCTTGTTCTTGGTCTCGGGGATGACGATGTAGACGTAGACCGCCACAGAGCCGCACACTGCCGCAAACACCAGGTAGCAGTAGGACCCTGCAAATATCTGGAGACACAGAGAGAGGTTAAAGGAGACTGATTACAGTACCAGGTGTGAGTGTCATTAGACCTTCCAAGCGGTTTTAGAATCTCCAGTTTCTGAAGGGCTCAGGTAGCCTACAGGTAGACTGTGGACTTTGGGGTTTGAACCTACAACCTTACGGCTGGGAACACCCTGACCACTTATAAGACCTTCTGATATACGCATGTTATTGGAGAACCTGAACCTAGAATCTAAATAAGAGACAACATACGACATACAAAGACATAGCATAAGATTAATCTTTGTTAAATTGATTAATTATTAACATTATTAACCGCAGGTGAGAAATCTGGGCGTCAGAGCAGACAGCATAGGTTCAAAAATAAGGCGTGGTCTCTGGGTGTGGGTGTGTGGAGGGTGGTGTCTGACCTGGAGGAAGGGGAAGACAAATCCGATGGTGAAGTTGGAGATCCAGTTGAGGGAGCCGCCCACGATGTAGGCGGCCGGCCGGTGGGACTGCTTGAAGAGCTCAGCGGTCATGAGGAAGGGCACGCCCGCTGGAACACGCACACGCACACGCACACGCACCGACACGCACGTCAGCACACGCACGTGCACGGATCCTCGTGCACACCCCGAGAGCAGAGTGCACGCCGCAAGGTTCATTGGTTTTGCAGTTGTTAGGTGGTGTTGTTCAAGTTATTTTGGTTTTGAAGTGAAAGAGGCAACGTAGAAAGTGACATTCACCCGGTAATGAATTCTACCGCCTGACTTCACTCACAAGATTGAAGGTCACAAGATTGAACACTTATCAAGGTCTTTCTTTCTTTTAAATACAAAATACAAAATTGAAACAGACCAAAAGAACCCTTTGAATGTTGGGGTTGGCATCGCAGGACAAAAACACACACACACACACACACACACACGCACACACACACACACACACACACACACACACACACACACACACTTACAGGCACAAGATGTGTACCACAGCTGACATCAACACTACAGTAGATAACAACTAGATAATAACTATATAATCAAACTGAAAAATGAACCTATAAAGAGGATTAGGTAAGCCATCGTGTACGCTGTAAGTCTCAGCACTTGGAGGCGTAACGTGAACAAAATGAAGCAAAAAAGTTCAATAACTGCTCCGGTGTGTCGTGAGTGGCGACCCACTAAAATGAATAAGTGCAGTACATTAGAAGCAGCTCAATATCAGACTTGAATACAAGTACTTGAGTACATTCCCAGTGCTACCAGTGAGACACTATATCAGTCATTTAAATGCAATTTTGACCTTTGGCTGAACAATTATGTGGCTGGCGTCCATCATTAATTATTCATGTTCAGGTGACACATTATTCACCAATCACACGTGAGACCGCCTAATGAGGGGGCGGGCTCTAGAGACCATCGACCAATCAACGAGGAGCCCAGCTGAGGGAGGCAGGAGAGCCATACATCATAACGTTCAGAGCATTAAACTGAAACGTCTGATATTCATCTCTCTTACGCAGGATGAATGGGCAAATCATGAGTATTCTTCACAAGTATAATTATTCCATGTAAAACACCAATTATTTTGTATTTTCTATTTCAAATCATAAACAAAACATTTTTTTCCCTTCAGTTTCACATTATGTTACTGCTATAATTCTGACCGTCTAATCAATAACTGTGAACACAGCCTCATTTATATATATTTTTTTCCTGCGGTGTAGATGGTTTGCTCAGTATTCTACAGTGTACAATATATAATATGATCGTTTGTTATATTAAATAAAGATGAACTCTGTGGGAGTCACAGGTGAGAGAGATGAAGGTGGCCTTGCTATACCACGCTGGGCCTGCAGGGGGCGCCACAACGTCACATAAAACACATGGTTTGAACTTAGACGGGAACTCGCCTCTGCTGGAACCTCATCTGGTTGAGGCTTACGTCACTGTTATATTTAGAACTAAAGAGTCAAATACAACACTAAACCATTGAACAGTTGTCAATGATACGGCCCATAAACAGGCCATGATTGTATTTTTATTTTTTAAGTTGCTAGTTGAACACCTGCTGCTCACAGATGTGCTAAACTACACTAAATATTTGACTCTACTGTGTCAGGAAGTACTCCACTGTACTCCACTGTGCTATATTTCCCTGTAGTAAAAAATATGACACAAATATATACAGCACTCTGCTCTACTTTGCATTTTCCCACACAATAAAACACTCCATGAGAGTACACTGTGTTAGAGCCACACTATGATGTACTTTATTACAGCTGTGACCGTCTACAGGGGGCGGGGCCGGTGGGGTGGGCGGGGCCACCTACCTGGGCCGATGCAGAATCCGGCGATGATGCCCACAACACAGGTGACGCTGACGTAGCGCATGAAGGGCAGGCTGGCCTGCAGGGGGAGGCAGAGAGTCACATACCAGCACCTCAGCCAGTGGGGGGGGGGGGAGGAGACACACACACACACACACACACACACACACACACGGACACACGCACACACACGCACACACACACAACACACACACACACACACACACACACACACACACACACACACCTGCAGGACGAGGGAGAGTGTGATCCCGGCACAGCAGACCCCCATGATGCTGAAGCCCCCGATGACCAGCGGACGGCCTGCCCACTTCTCTATGGTGAAGCACTGGAGAGAACACACACACACACACACACACACTCCATTACACACTAGTACACACACACTCTGGTACACACACACTCTAGTGCACACACACACACACACACACACACACACACACACACACACACACACACACACACACACACACACACACACACACACACACACACACTCTATTACACACACACACACACACACTCTGGTCTTCAGGGGTCTCCTTGGACTTTCTTTCATTTTAACCAAATCAAAAAAGTAATCAATAATAATAATTACAATTAAAATTCAGTGTCAAACTTTGGAACAAAAGTAATTAATGTTGGTTTAGCGATCTGTCGAATCAACACAAACACTGTTTCATCAATAATCACGCATACTAACCAACAATAGACTGCCTGGTTGTGTACTGTGTGTGTGTGCGTGTGTATGTGTGTGCGCCTGCATGTGTGTTTCCGTGACCGTGTGTGTTTGTGTGTGTGCTTGCGTGCGTGGTGTGTGTGTGTCCGTGGTGTGTGTGTGTGTGTGTGTGTGTGTGTGTGCCTGCGTGGTGTGGTGTACCAACTCACCCCGATGAGTCCTCCGATGATCTCGATGGCGCCGGTCCCCACCGTGGTGTACTGGATCTCATCCGCTGGGATGCCCGCGTTCTCAAAGATGTCGTTGGTGTAGAACCAGATCTGGGTGAGGAGGACACCACAACAACAACAACAACAACAACAACAACAAGGTGAGGAAGCAGGGGCCGCGGCTGTCGTACAGCAACAACACATCATCACCGTCATCTCCGTCGCCATGACAGCCGTTGGTGATGCAATACTTTGATTTGAAAAGGTCAAATCAAGTTCCTATCTGATGATTCGTCAACTCTTTAACTCTTTAACTAATTTATTCTAGTCGAAGATTAGGGATTAAGGTCGATCAATATCCTTAATCTTATCATCACATGTAGATTCATTTGTTTTGTTTCAAATATTGACCCAAATTTTATCTAATTTGGTTCTTGTTCATCTCACAATTTACTTGTAATCCTATCGTAATCTTGTCTTCTATTCTGACCTACTCGTACGTGTATAGCATCCTAATCTCCTAACCTCAATCCTGCCCAAGTCTAAATGTCATTTTAACTTCTGGAATCTCATCGGCATCTCTCTGGTATGGCCTTCGTCTCCCTGATGGTTCCCTCCTCTACCTCAGTGTGTTGCTGTGTGTGTGTGTGTGTGTGTGTTGAGGTGTGTGTGTGTGTGTGCGCGCATGTGTGGGAGCGGAGAGAGAGAGCAGTGTGTGTGTTGAGGTGGTGTGTGTGTGTGTGTGTGTGTGTGTGTGTGTGTGTTGAGGTGTGTGTGTGTGTGTGTGTGTGTGTGTGTGTGTGTGTGTGTGTGTGTGAACGCACGACTCATGAAATATAGAAACTAAATCCGCTGTTTCCTTCCTGTATAAATAAGCGTCCCGGTGCGGTTTAGCTAGCAGCGGCGGCTGTAATTAGCGGCTAAAAATACAAGCAGGACAGGCGGGCGCTAATGAGTTCGGCTCCGGCGCTCCTGAGCATGCTCTTTCTGGCCCCGGCCGCCCCGCTAATCATTTGAATAATTAATGAACCCCCAGGGTGCCGTGTGAGGGGTGCTACTGATGGGGTTGGCGGGGTGGTGCTGGTGCTGGTGCTGAGGGTGGAGAAGGGGCGGGGCGGGGGGGGGGGCGGGGAGGGAGGCAGGGGGATTGGCGCTTAATGGTATCAGCGCGGAATTGATGACGCCGGCGGTTTTTCAGCGCGGAGGGTTTTAATGCGCGGCGGGGGCCGTACGCGGATTATGAAACTATGAGGGGTCGTTTAGTGCCCCCCAACCCCCTGCCACCCCACCCCCCACCCCTCCCCTTTTGGAGATCTTGGGTCTGATTGGCTCGGGGAGGGTGGGTGGGTGGGGAGGGGAGGTAGAGTCCACGTTCAGACTACGTGAGAGCGCACTTCTTTGGTTTTTCTTTGGTTTGCCATTTGATTCACTCCACGGAATTGTTTCACCGCAAACTACGTTTTGTACATTGATACCGCATCACCGTGGGTCGGGTGTCCTGTCATGACCTGGTCCCGTCTTTAGTAAAAAAAAAAAAGCCATTTGGATACAGCCTACACGTTGATTCGATTTAAAAGCGACATCCCCTCCTGCCGCGACGGTTCTGTGTTCTCTCCTCCGTTCCGAGGGGACTTTGTGTCATCGTTTAGGTTTGGTTTTTGCCACTAGAGTGCGCTGTTCGGTGACTGCGCCTGTGTTTGTTAACGCCTGTGTCGTGTAGTGCGTATCGTTTCACTGTGTATACGCTGCGCCTATCCTTAGCCGTTGTCATCGGTCACGTCAACATCACATTTATAGACTCCCGTGAGAGGCAGTTAAATGTTTCAACCGTAGTTACCGACGGACAAGTAGGTCCTGAAATTAGACTCGGACAAGCATTAACGTCCAGCCCAGCCCTGGGCCGGCTAACCTTACAGACACTTCCAATGATGTTAGTCAGCCAAATGTTATCTGGACTGATCTTTCCGTCCGGGCCGGGGTGGGGTGGGTGGCGCGGCGCGGCGGCGGGGGGGAAATCGATGCCGTGCTTCAAATGTGGGTGAAAGTCGGGCGGGGCTGAGAGCGTACGAGCCAACGAAGGACACGAGCCAAACGGAGAGAAGGTTCTGAGTGTTTGACACTCACCCACACCCAGTTGTTCATGTCATTTAGATGATGACAGATGACTAGATAGCCAAACGAAAATGGGTGTGTGAGTGTGTGTGCTGCTGGCTGACGTAACCTGTGGTGCACTGATTAGCGAAGGCGCCATACGTTTGTGGCCCCACACCCCCAGACTCTAACTGGGCCAGGTGAGGCTGCGGCCCCACCCACCACAGACTCTAACTGGGCCAGGTGAGGCCTGCGGCCCCACCCACCCACTCCAGACCCTAACTGGGCCAGGTCAGCCTGCAGCCCCACCACCCACCCCAAACTCTAATTGGGCTTTCATTTTGTCCCCTGCGGGCCACCGTCCACCAGAACTCACAGCGTCGATGCCGGACAGCTGCATGCCGATGTTGATGACCACCACGCTGAGCACCTGCCAGCGCACGCTCCCGTCCAGCAGCAGCTGCCACACCGACAGCGTGTCCACGGAGGAGAGCGACCGCTGCTCCTCCTGCATCTCCTCGATCTCCTCCTGGATGTTGCACTTGGACCGGTACCACTTCAGAGCTGCAAGGGGGGAGGGAGAAGGGGAGAGGTAAGGCCTCTGTATGCTTCTCCCGAAATGCGTCAGAAACCGCTTTCGATGTTTCTTTTGAGTTATTTTCGTTTGTTTGCCGGGGGAAACTCTAGTTCCGCCAGATTTGCTCTTCGTGATCTTTTTAACTGTTTTCTATTTTTATCTACTTCTTTTTAGATTTCTTGTTATTTAATTAGTTGGCACAAGAATTTCCTTCGGGATTAATGACGTTTTTCTTGTCTCATCTTATCTTATCTTATATCCGCCAGTACTGTGGAACTATACAAGGTAGGAGACGAATTCGGGCGTCCGATCTGTTCTGATCTCAGAACACTTCTGAGGAAGCATACTGTACAGAGGCCTGTAGAGACTCTGAATTAAAAATGGCCGGACGTCATGGCGTCGTGGGTGTTTCCGTGACTATTCCATCGTACCGTTTGCTAACTGACCACTGAGTTGTGACCTGAAGGGCATTCCACGAGTTCCGGGTGAGTCTCCTCCCCCGATGCCTCACCTCCTTTAAGGACGTGTGATCTACCGGGACACGGTACATATCTCCCCGTAAGCCCACACATGACACCGGCGGCTGCCAACCTCTCCCCTTGGCCCGGTGGTGCAGCGCGGGGCCGGGCAGACTGAGGACATCCGCTCCGTCTCAATTCTATTCAATTGGAGGCTCCGGGGGGGGAGGCAAGTACATCAGGCAGCAGGTAATAAACACACTGCACAGACGGCACACACACACACACACACACACACACACATAGGGAACACACACATACGCACACATACACACTGGGAACACACACACATGTGCACACACAGGGACCATGCACACACACACCCGCTTGCATGCACACACAAACACACGACACACACACACACACACACACACACACACACACAACACACACACACACACACACACACACACACACACACACACACCAGGGAACATACACACGTCACATAAAGGAGCACACACACACACACACACACACACGCATACAGACACAAACACACACACACACACACACACACACACACACAGAGCACACACACACACACACACACACACACACACACACACAGACACACACACACACACACACACACACCCACACATGTTGAAGACAGACACAATCAAAATGACACACAGGTACACACAAGACACACACACACACACACACACACCACCTGGAGCTAAGCCAAGGGGTGCCAACTGTTACATACACTTGAAGGAAAGCATCTGCTCAGGATCTTCATCAGGACCATCACCACCATCATCATCATCACCACCACCACCATTATCACCACCACCACCATTATCACCACCACCACTATAATGGAACTACAGGAGTGACTGTGATTCTACCCTTCCTCATGCTCGTCATCACTCTCTGGCGCTTTAGAACCTGTACCATGGTCATCATCACCGCCACGGTCATTACCATGACAACCTGCATCATCATCCGTCATTACCATGACGACCTTCGTTATCGCCATCATCCTAACCTCCCGCCTCCTCCTCCTCATCTTCATCCTCATCCTCACTCTCTGGGGCGTTAGAACCTGTATCCTGTATCGCCAAGGTCGTTACCGTGACAACCTTCACCACCATGGAGGATAAGACGGCCAGCGATGTCTCCACACCCGAGTCACAAGTCATCCACCTCCACCACCACCACCACCACACACCACCACCCACCACCTCCACCTCCACCACCACCACCCTCCACCACCACCACCACCAGCACCACCACCACCACCACCACCTCCACCACCACCACACCACCTCCACCACCACCTCCACCCACCCCACCACCACCACCACCCCCACCTCCACCACCACCTCCACCACCACCTCACACCACACACCTCCACCACCACCACCACCCTCCCACCTCCCCCTCCACCACCACTCCACTGGGTGGTGGTGGGTGGGAGGTGGTGGGTGGGTTGGTGGTGGGTGGTGGTGGTGGAGGTGGGTGGTGGTGGTGTGGAGGTGGGGTGGTGGTGGTGGTGGAGGTGGAGGTGGTGGTGGGTGGTGGTGGGGTGGAGGTGGTGGTGGTGGGGTGGGGTGGTGGTGTGGTTGGTGGTGGAGGTGGTGGTGGTGCTGGTGGCGGTGGTGGTGGAGGTGTGGTGGAGGGTGGAGGTGGTGGTGGTGTGGTGTGGTGGTGGAGGTGGTGGTGGTGTGGTGGTGTGGTGGAGGTGTGGTGGTGGTGGTGGTGGGTGGTGGTGTGGTGGGTGGGTGTGGTGCTGGTGGTGGTGGTGGGGTGGGTGGGTGGTGGTAGAGTGGTGGAGGTGGTGCTGGTGGTGTTGGGGGTGGTGGTGGTGGTGGAGGTAGAGTGGGTGGTGGTGGAGGTGAGTGGAAGGGTGTGCGTTGGTGGATGGTTGGGAGGTGGCAGTGGTGGTGACTGTGGTGGTGGTGGTGGTGGAGGTGGATGACTTGTGACGCGGGTGTGGAGACATCGCTGGCCGTCTCATCCTCCATGGTGGTGAAGGTAACGACCTTGGCGATACAGGATACAGGTTCTAACGCCCCAGAGAGTGAGGATGAGGATGAAGATGAGGAGGAGGAGGCGGGAGGTTAGGATGATGGCGATAACGAAGGTCGTCATGGTAATGACGGATGATGATGCAGGTTGTCATGGTAATGACCGTGGCGGTGATGATGACCATGGTACAGGTTCTAAAGCGCCAGAGAGTGATGACGAGCATGAGGAAGGGTAGAATCACAGTCACTCCTGTAGTTCCATTATAGTGGTGGTGGTGATAATGGTGGTGGTGGTGATAATGGTGGTGGTGGTGATGATGATGATGGTGGTGATGGTCCTGATGAAGATCCTGAGCAGATGCTTTCCTTCAAGTGTATGTAACAGTTGGCACCCCTTGGCTTAGCTCCAGGTGGTGTGTGTGTGTGTGTGTGTGTGTTGTGTGTGTGTGTGTGTGTGTGTGTGTGGTGTGTGTGTGTGTGTGTGTGTGTGTGTGTGTGTGTGTGTGTGTGTGTGTGTGTGTGTGTGTGCATGGGTACCCTAAGTTTGCACACTGCCTGCTGTGTGGTGTTTGTGTGTGTGTATTGTCTGTGCGTGTGTGTGAGAAGTGTGTGTGTGTGTGTGTGTGTGTGTGTGTGTTGTGTGTGTGTGTGTGTGTGTGTGTGTGTGTGTGTGTGTGTGTGTGTGTGTGTGTGTGTGTGTGTGCGTGTGTGTGTGTGTAGTGTGTGCGTGTGTGTGTGTGTGTGGTGTGTGTGTGTGTGTGTGTGTGTGTGTGTGTGTGTGTGTGTGTGCGTGGTGTGTGTTCTGTGTGTTTGTGTGTGTGTGTTGTGTGTGTGTGTGTGAGTGTGTATGCCTCACCTCCTTTAAGGACGTGTGATCCACCGGGACACGGTACATATCTCCCCGTAAGCCCACACATGACACCGGCGGCTGCCAACCTCTCCCCTTGGCCCGGGACTCGCGCACGCTTTTAGGTCCGACTTGTTAACGTTGTGGATTCCCACACGTCGTTTGAACCTGCCTATGATCTCTGCGCACCCCAGCTCAAGTAGTTAGGAGGAGTCTGCTCGTGGCTATGAATCACTGGGCAGTCTGCTTGCATACGAGAGGCCTTTAACCGTTACTGTCATGTTCGTGACTTTTGTGAGAGAGGTACAGGGGGGACAGACAGACTTTGTTCAGTCTAGTTTTGTACTTCTATGTCTATTGCGTTCCCTGTCTAGTTGTTCTAGTTCTATGTTGTCCTGTCTGCCCCAGCTGTGTCTCATCTGTAATCACCCCTCATGTTAAGTCTCGTTCCTCAGTCGGTCCTTTGTCAGGTCATTGTTTTCTGTTATGTGTTCTGTGTCACTTTTAGTTTGAAGTGCTTTGTCTTAGTTTATCTGTTACCAGTTTATTTTATGAAATACTCAGTTCCTGGGTTTAATCAACATCACCTGCCTGGCTGTCCTGCATTTTGACCACAACCGTAACAATGACAATATTTTATTTCAATCAAACAATCTCATGTTCATATGCATCCCGGTAACCGCAACAGTGACAGTAACCTAGCAACCTAACGGCAGGCCACCCACCGGTGATGGTGGCGTGGACGTTGTGCTTCTCGATCAGCAGGTACCGGGGACTCTCCGGGAACCATGGCAACAGCATCAGCTGGATGAAGGTTGGCACGGCGATCAGGGAGAGGAGGAGGGGCCAGTGTTCCTCCTGCGACCGTGGCAACAAAGGACATCATTAGTTTAGGGGAGGAAAAAAAAAAAATAACTAACACACATTTTATCATCCGTTCACTGTGGAATTGTGGGTCGTATTACTTAATGGGCAGGACACCAGAGGGAGGATGCAGCGATTCGGTCCTATTAAAGAGTAATGCGAGGAAAGCCATCTTGTAGGAACAGCAGGGCCGCTGGCGTCCAGCCATTCCCGCTTCTGATTGGCTGAAAGTGGAGCCGGCAAATTGGACTTCCTTGTCGGTGACTCATAAAATAATACGCCGTTGTGAGATTTGCGAAATGCCTCTCGATGAGTGTTTTGGGAGAACCTGTTTTCCCGTATAATGTATCGTCTAGCAAACAGCCACAGGAGATGGAGGCGGTGCGACAGTTTGGGCTTCACACCCTCCAGGCGATTCCGTGCCATGAATCCGGAAGTTCAAATGACAGTCAACGCTTTCCTGTGAGTCTTTACACTCATCCACAAAAACACATTCCTTGTTTGCAAAAACTAACTAAGGCTAAGGCAAACTAAGGCAATACAGCTGTTTCTGATTGTTTTCGTATTTATTTCAATTCCTTGAATTTTTATTGACGATAAAATATTATATTACTGTCTATTGTACTTTCCGTTTCTGTTGTGATACTCCATAATTCCCCATTCATATTATGAGACTTAATATTTACAACGTAGGGTTAATTTGTAGTCGGAATAGGAGGGAGGAGATGTTCGGAGGTAGGACCTTTCCCAGAAGCTCGTGCAGACCCAGGACCTGCGCTGCGAAGACCCCCACACAGATGAAGATGCTCGGGACCAGACCCAGGAAGCCCCTTAGGTTCTTGGGCGCGATCTCCCCCAGGTACATGGGCACCACGCTCAGAGAGATACCTGCACAGCGCCCCCCAGGGGACAGGAGGCAGACACGCGCTCAGTGGAGAACCAGACTTCTGGAATCGGCTATTGATGTGTCATGGAACACAGGTTTGCACACATGTGGTGTGTGTCGCATGCGTTGCATTGGTTGTGTTGTGCTCCTGTACATTGTTGTGTTGTTATTTGAACTTGTGTGTGTATGTGTGTGTGTGTGTGTGTGTGCGTGCACCTGTGTGTGTGTTTCTTTGTTTTTGTCTATTTGGAGTGTGTGCATTTCATGTGTGTGTGCGTGCCCATGTGGCTGCTTGAATACAGAACAAGTGTGGCAAGCATGTTGTGTGGCCCTAATGTGCTAAAAAATATCTGCATGAATTTGTGTGTGTATGTGTGTGTGCGTGCGTGTGTGTGTGCGTGTGTGTGTGTGTGTGTGTGTGTGCGTGTGCGTGCGTGTGTGTGTGTGTGTGTGTGTGTGTGTGTGTGTGTGTGTGTGTGTGTGCACCAGAGGAAGCCGTGGCTCTCCAGGGACTCCCAGTCAGGCAGCTGCGGAGCTCCGCATGCCAAGATGAGACGGAGAGCTCTCTCTGGGTAGGGGCCCCCTGGTGGATGGCCCATCAGACCACCACAGACGGTGGGGGGGGGGGGAGAGATGGATGTGGAGGGGGAGAGGGGATGGGTGAGTAGGAGGGTGATGGTGGTGGATGGGGGGGGGGGGGGGGGGAAGATGGTGGATGGGGGAGGAGGGGGGAGAGATGGGAGGGGAGGTGGAGAGGGATGGGTGAGGAGATGGAGAGTTTGATGGGGGGGTAGATGTGGAGGGGAGAGAGGGAGGCATGAGGAGGGGAGAGGAATGGGTGAGGAGGGGGAGAGATGGGCGAGCAGGGGGAGAGAGAGAGGGATGGATGAGCCAGGAAGTGATGGACAACGAAGAACTCAAGTATTTAATCGCTAGCGGTAGCAGATACACCTACAGCTTATCTGGTGAGGGACAGGATAGTCTACTGGTTCTAGGGTCTTTCACTACCAGCTGGAAGGTTCGGGGTTCGATGCCCAGTGTCCTCAGCCTACCTTTGGGCGTCCCGAGCCTCATAGTAATAAACAAACGATGAAACACATTCATATCCACTTTGATTGACTACATGAGGACTCCTTTCCCACAATGAAGTTAGGTTCTCTTAATTTAGATGCTAATTCCCAGCACATGCCCCTCTGTCCCCTCTCTCTCTCTCTCTCTCTCCTC
>PIJE02001576.1:67500-77500 GCA_002895965.2 Coryphaenoides rupestris | reverse complement strand
AAGTCCAAAAGACCAAATGCCTCAAAAGAAAATACAATACTACTCTATACATAGGGCCTTACTTCTCCACCCCATCAAATATTACTGTTCCATTAAATACTTTGTGTTCTATGAACATTTTCCAGCAATCACAAAGAGAAATGCAAAAGTTGGTATGGTATGGGGTGGTGGTGGTCGTTACGTCTAACGGTCTAACGAGGAGCTATGAACCAGCAGCCAAGCTAACGGAGCTGGAAGGTATTAGCGTCCTGTAGCTGCTTCGCTCAGCATATCACGTTTACATACGCGCGTATTTCACATCAAAAGATTTTTTTAATCAGGTTTAACTATTTAATTCGGCTCCGGTAAACAGCCCTGCTCTCTTGGCGTTTTAGGCAACATTAAACTTGAATGCTTGCGCAAGGTAATAGGACCGACGTTTTACTGGCGTCTATGTTGCTCCGAGGATTAATTAACAAGACTTGGTTTGTTAGTTAATTTCGTTTAGTTAAAATTGTTCACTTTGGGTGTCTTTAAAAGCTAGGGTGGATTTCATTGTGGTTTAAAGGCAGCTTTGCTCCATTCATGGCGAGATATTTCTCAAGACACAAGCACTTCTAATTTGCGAGGAAACACAAAGGCAATAAAACCGCTGGAATCTGCTGGTACGTCGAAAACTGTTCATATAGGAGCAGCGTGCGTGCGGCGGCATATGAACACATATTTACACTTACACCACAGCATGGCGATACTGATGGATAAGCCTACTGCATTTTAAATGACGTCGTTTTTACCTAAACTGAACAACATTTGGAAGGGTCTCACCCAATAATAGGCCTCATAATTCTCCATCAGTGTGAAGATTCTGGAGAAGAAAAGCCTGGTTTAACATTGTCCTCGACATTCTTTCAAAATAAAGAACAAAGAATATTTCATATGTTTTTAAATGTAGGACTGATCAGGGAAGGAAGGGGTGAGTACATATTGACCCTTCTATAATTCATTTGCGGTAGTGTTAGAGCTTAGAGAATGCCTCTCAATGTTGTTGTGCTTGAATAGAATATTATTCACTGCAATGTGTGGCACAATCAGCAAAACATGCTTGGTTTCAGATTAACTGCGCTGTCAACGTAAAAGAGGGATGTCTGTGAACACAGGGATGGATGCGTTATACGATTCACCCTAAAGTACTGGCCACCACCTGTTGTAGTTTGCCAGAGAAGATGTCCCATCGGTACGACCGCTCCGAGCGCGAGCGGTGCAGACATCATCACGTCAGACGAGCTATTCTTTGGACACTTATATCGTATCGCCAAGCAGTCGAGCTAATTCTGTGCGGCTTTTATATGAGTGTTTAACAAAGAGAGGGCTTACAGATCACCTAATGGGATCACATGTGGTCTGTCCAAAACATAAGAGAAGGCAATTTATCACTGTATTCATCAAGCGCTGTGTCTATGGGTTCATTACCATCAAATTAGCGCGAGGAAACATGGAAAAGCCTCGAAATGATGTGGAAAGACAGTGCTGATGAGATTAATGATAAAAACATTAGCCATGTGCTAGCGTAGTGCCAGGGTGATTAATGGTGTTGTGCTTAGCCATGTGCTAGCATGTAGCAATGCTAGGATGATCGATGGAAAGACGATTTAGCGGGATATTAGCCACATTTGCGGACGGAAATAAACACTGCGAACAAATACTTAAATTGGAAAGGCGCTTGAATCTCTGACCTCATAAATACGATAAGATGCTAATCCAGCCATCAGAAGCAGCGACATTAGTTTGCTTCAAACTAGCTGGCACTACAACAAGCGTACGGCGGCGACGGCGGCTGAGGAGTTAAAGAAAGCGGAGCTGAGCTGATTTTTCACAGTCTAAGGGTTTGCGCTGCGATCGCGGCTTATTGCTGTCATGGTGGGGGGGCAGAGAAGAATGAGAGTGTTAACAAAGGCTGTGTGCTTCCCGTAGCGTTGAGTAGCGGCCCCGGGCCCCGTGCATCTGCCACCATGATGGATCCAATGATGGGAGAGAGAGGCAGGGAGGGGAGGAGAGCCGCAAATGTGGTTAGAATCTCACACAAGATGGAGAAAAAGTGGATTTGCTGGCAAACCCCCCCCCCCCCCCGAAAAAAAAGAAAAAGAAAAACTGAAATAAAAAGGGAAATTATAAAGAGATATGTGTTTTTCCACTTCTTGCTTTTCACAAGCACATAGACGCAACCGCCGCGTTTGCTTAAGTGCGTTAATGTTTACTTACTTTACTGAAACTTTACTTTGTATTTTATTGTATGGAAACAACTTGTAAATGGAGTAGCACCAAAAAGCAGTTAGGCAACTGGGACCGCCATCATCCAACTGGTCAAATTGTTGAGCGCTGGAATCTAATCTAATGTTACGGCCACTTTACATCTCAAGCTGTGCTGTAGTTCTTCATGCCTCCTGTGAGTCGCGGAGGGCGCTGTTCACCCCAGTACTGCTGAGCAGGTGTGCTTCGGAGACAAGGAGTTGGAAGCGTATTGCATTCACTTTCAGTTATATTTTCTTTTTTCTTTTTGTTTGAAGGAAGAGAAAGTTTGTTCTTTGGTTTAGTTGTATTGTACCCGGGCCTTACGTCATAAGGGGTTTTGTCTCTGAGTCAAGTCACAAAGGTTAAACCTTTCCTCGTTCCCATAGTCACCAAAATAATTTTTCTTTATCGCACCAACACACCATGACACTGAAAATTGTAGTAGTTAATGATGATTTAACAGAATGTATACATTATCCTTTAATATGACAGACAGAGAAATCTCTACCCTGTAAAAAATGTGTTTATCAATCTACACCTTTAAAAATAAGCAAACATAACTAGTGTGGCACCAAAAACCTTTAAAAGCCTAAAAGCATTTTTAACCCTTTAAAAGCCTATTCCAACGCAGCCTTGTTGACTTGCAGGTCAATAAATACCACAGTGGGGAAAAAGTTTGCCGTGTGTGTCACAATAAAAAAGTGTCTGTGTGTGTGTGTGTGTGTGTGTGTGTGTGTGGTTGTCCATCCCGTGTGTGTGTCTGTCGGTAACCGTGGTAATTATGAGGGAGGTTGTTTGAGTGGGCACCCAGAGCCAGCAGGGTGCTGATAGTCTACCGGCCCCTCCATCTCTCCCGGCGCGGTGCAACGCAGCCAGACCGCGCCATGTGACCACAGGAGCGGGAAATTAACACTGCCTGGAGAGCCGTAGCCGTTTCTAATGGGACCCCCGGGGTCACAGAGGTCAACCCAGCGGGCGGGGGGCGTACCTGACCGGGTGCCGTCGCAGATGTCCCCGTATGCCGAATGCACACACACACACACACACACACACACACACGCATACACACACACACACACGCACACACACACACACACACACACACGTGCATGCACACATGCATATAGGAGAGTCCAGCATGGGTGTAACTATGTACGATATTTATTCCGCTGAATTAATCTCAATGTGTCAAGCGGCCTCATATCAGATGCAGATCGCAGAGTCCGCATAAACAGACGTATGTGCACTAACCTGGCGAGGCTATAGGTCTGTAGGTCTGTAGGTCTGCAGGTCTGTAGGTGTGTAGGTCTGTAGGTCTGCGGGTCTGTAGGTCTATAGGTCTATAGGTGTGTAGGTCTGCAGGTCTATAGGTCTGTAGGTCTGCATGTCTATAGGTCTATAGGTCTGTAGGTCTGCAGGTCTGTAGGTCTATAGGTCTTAAGTAGGTCTGTAGGCCTGCAGGTCTATAGGTCTGTAGGTCTGCAGGTCTGTAGGTCTATAGGTCTGCAGGTCTATAGGTTATAGATCTGTAGTCTGCGGTCTATAGGTCTGTAGGTCGCAGGTCTGTAAGGTCTGTAAGGTTATACAGGTCTGTAGGTCTCTAACTCTGCAGGTCTGTAGTTCTGTTAGGTCTCTAACTCTGCAGGATCCTGTAGGTCTATAGTTTGTGTACATCTGCAGGCTATAGGTTATATGTCTGTAAGGTCGGCAGCCCTCATCGCTGAGATGAGTTTGCGACACCGGAGCGATGGAAGAGGTGCATGAATGGGAGAGAGTCTAGCGAGCGGCAACATGCCATCAGATGTATGGTCAGTCGTTGAAGGAGGAGGAGGGGAGACTGCAATGTCATGGCCATTGGCTTCAGCGGCAGATGTCAATTACGGGGCCCCGCTCGAGTGCCGGGGCCCCGGGCCATTAGCCAACGTTACTTCCTGCCAGCGCCGAGACCTCTTGGGCGTCATGGCCAAATTTTAAGGCCAATTGACTTTTAATACGAATCACACTGGGACGCCCAAGACTCATCTCAACGGCGGGAAATTAACGCCCCCGAGCAGGCAGCGAGGAGGAGCCCGCCGCCGCAGACGGCCCACGCACACACATGCACACACACACAGATACACACACAGATACACACACACACACATGCACACACACACAGATACACACACACACACACACACGCAAATACACGCATGCACACACACGCTGATAAATATACACACAGAAAATACACACTCACACACAGAAAGACTCAAAGAGATACTCACATACACACAAACACAGAACAAAAATGAGTAGAACAGTTATCATCAGAGTTTAATATGTGATAAAATACATGTTTACACATTTAACATCGCAGATCTGTTCTCCCAGCCTGTCGGGCTCTCCTTTATTTATTTATTCATGTGTGCGTTTGCGCCGACATCGGTCATATCAGTTTGATTAATGTCTCCCTCACACTGATGTGGTCGTTTGTTGCATACATCCATGTGTCAGCCTGCCTACTAAGTATAACCCTAATTGTGTGTTCAGAAGACCAGACACAGTACAACGTGTGTTTTTGTACTTTGAGTCTTGCCAGACTAAACCAACTGCTACTCTAACTTTGCCCACAGATTACATCACACCGTTCTCTAACTTTCACAAAGTCTTGAGGACAAATATACCTTTGACACCGAGAATTGAAGAATTAACTCATAATGGACCAAATGGTCTCGATAAGCAAAAATGCTTATCTGTAAATAGCTTTTATCTGTAGATATGAGTCCTGGGGCATACCATTGAACATTCCTCAGTGCATTGCAGACAACATTGTAGCACTAGCGGTTAGCTAGCATCATCCACTCTCTCTCTTTCGATCCCCAGCCCCCCCACCCCACCACCACCACCATCCACAGTGTGTCCTTGATCCCATAGAGATCTTCTACCTGCCAGCTTTGGGTAAAAGTGTCCAAATGCCAAACTAATAAATAGTCAAACGAGTACTGACATTATTAAACAGACGTTGACACTCTCGATTATCAAGTGACATCCGTAACACGACCGCGGCCTTGCATGCACGTCCCTTCGCGGTGTGTGGCCCTCGCCTCCCGGTACCCCTCGTGCCGCACGCCACCCCTAGAACCAGCCCCGCTCGTCGGAACGCCAGCGGAATCTCTGCGCCCGGCAACTCCTAATCCCACCTCGTAAAGCGGAGTGACGGCCGAGAGGCTTGCGTGTGGTGGTGGGTGGTGTGTGAATGTGTGGGTGTGTGTGTGTGTGTGTGTGTGTGTGTGTGCGAGTGTGTGTGTGTGTGCATGTGTGAGTGGGAGCAGCGGGACATATGCTCTCCAAACCCTACGGCCGCCTCCCCCAGGGTTAATGTGTCCACCGAGCAGTTGGCGCATTTGAATTTAAACCGATGATGTCTAGGAGTCTTTAGGAGAATAAAGATTAAACACATTCGGCGAGGGCGAGCGGGCGAGCGAGCGAGCGAGCGAGCGACGCAAACGGTCTCCCGCGAGATACATTTATACACGATAACTGCGTCCACGAGATTTACCCGTGGATGCAGTTTAAATGTACCTTGTTCTCCAGGCCATCGTGATGCTGACTGGCTCCTCTGGGTGATATAAAATAATGGAGAATGTTATGTTAATGTTGTGTGTGTGTGTTTCATACATACAGTATTTATTTGAACGTATGCTAAGCTACTCCCCCGCGGGGGCGAATAGCGGAATGCATCACAACACGGGGCTGTGCGATCATCAGCACTCCGAAACTCAACTCCAAGACCTCAAGTCTCACCAGTCAAACGGTGCATAGAAGTTTGAGGAGAGATTCTCACTTTTCACAAAGCTCACCGTTTTCGGGATGGAGAATCACTGAACCACAGTCAGAGCATGTTTGCGTGTGAACTAAACGGAATATTTCTTTAGAACTTTCACGTTTCAGAAAAGCACACTCTTGGCTCTTGGTTGAGGTGCTGATCCGAACCCTAGCAGGCGACCCGGCAGCACCTGTTCTGGAGGAGGGCGGGTGGGCGGGGTGGGCGGGGGGGGGGGGGGGTGGACGCCGGACTCAGGGCCTGAACTTTCCCAGCCTGGGGGCCCGGGGTGCTGCTGCAGGGGTCCCTCGGAGCAGGGATCAGTGTGGACATTGTGACGTGACGGTATCGGTGGGGTAAGCTCCAAGGGTTAACACCACACACCGCCGGCAGATCAAGTTAAAGTCACCAAGGTCGACCCATGAAACACACATGTTCTCCTTCGGGAGGGAAAAATAGAAACCGAAGCGAGACAACTTTGGACCGAGTACCTGTGCGTGCGTAGTCGCAGCGAGAGCTCGTCGAACGTAAATGCAAATGTGAAAACGAGAACATTTTTAATTTACCTGCCACACTTTTATTTTTTTTTTTTTATTCATTTAAGTGGATTGGCACCAACGTAATTATTTGAACAAATTCTGTTACAATAATAGGCATGGTGGGCTTGGGTGTCCGATTGCCACTTGTTCGGTTAGTGTTGAGTAAGATGCTATCATCTACAGGATGAACGAATTTAGGAATTGTTTTGGTCTGTGTTAAATGAGACGCAAACATTGTTTGAATAACAACAATGTGCTGAATAATCGATGTGTTTATTTGCATGTGCAAACACAGTATCTATAGTCTACCAGGCCTGGAGCCTCCCTTAGAAATCACATGGGATCTGCCACAAAAATAGTGCTCCTGCAATGTCTGATCTCTGGGTTTGATTCCAATCTGACATCCCCGGCCTTATTTTAGTCCTCGGTGGGAATGCTGTGTGTCATGACATTCCTCCCATGAGACCCGTGCAGTGCCTCGCGTCTACTCTGACCTGGGTGAGGGTCATCCAGGCTCTGGGCAGGAGAGACAACAACATAATTCACGTAAATGAAAGATGGACGGAGATATGACTCACTCAACTGGACGGAACCAATTGATATTGGATTAGGAGGTCAATTAAATTAAATTCGACAGCGTCATGAATTGGATTATGTTTGAAGTTGTGTTGAAATCCATCATCCTATTTTCCCAAATATGAAAAACACATTGAAATTATAGAATGGAAATATGAACCCAGAATGCTGTGTAAGCAAAATGTGGTATTACACTATTAGGCTACAAATGGTGATATTGTAGTATAACATTAAAGCCTACAACCCAAAATGAATGAGCAAATGAGTAACTTCAAATAAGTATCCAGAATGGAATATTGACATGAAATTAATTACAATTGTAATTAATTTCATGTAATTTCAATTACAATTTTTATTTTTTTTTAAATGCAAAGCAACTAAACATTAACAAATAGGCTACACAAAGTAATTGAGTTTTTTTCCTCAAAAAAGAAATAATTGCAGCAAATATGTGGCAACGAAATGAAACTCTCAACGTTTCCACGACTTTTTCCATTATTTTTACTTGGTTATTTTTACTTTGTTCTCTCGCCCCCGCTAGGTGCAGCCTCGTGCCTCGCCCCCCCAGCCCTAGTTTAGCACGCACAAAAGTCCTATAATTAATGGAGAAACACAATGGGAAGCTAGCTTGTTGGAACAGCGGGCGGCGCGCGTGTCCGATCATTACTGTAATAGAATAAAGACAATAATAGAAGGCGAGCTGCTAAATAGCTAATTAGCTTGTACACATAGCGAATGAGAAGCAGCGCAGCCTGACAGGCGAGATCACTCAAAGCGCTGCCGCCGCCGTCGTACGGAGACAATAAACAGTTTGCACCAAAATACTTTGTGCTAAGTTGTCTTTAATTAGCTTAGCGAAACGGCCAAAACCTTGCCACACAAATTGTTTAATGAGAAATTATATTTAGTAAATATTAGGCTGGTAACCACTTGGGAAAGCTTAAGTGGGAATGAGTGCAAATAACTCGGTGACAATAGCCATGCGGTTAAAACCGATATGTTTAGCGTAGAACATGACACGACATACTTGTACCAAATCACAACAAATGAACTCCAAATGGCTCTGAACGACTACTGCCACCAAATACCCACCAGGCAGCTTCAAAAGACAAGAAGGAAAAAGTCAAATTAACTTTTCCAAAACTAATTTGTTCATCAATATCAACTGAACAAGAGTAAGTGTGTTCCAATGCGAGATGGCTTTGGGAAGGAGAGGTCACGGGGTTAATATAGGTCACTTTCCTGGAGCACACAGGCCGTGTGGTGGTGTGGTGGTGGTGGTTGTGGGGTGGGGGGGGGGGGGGGGGGGGGGGGGGGGGGGGAGGGATTAGGTGGTGTCGGGATCACCACGTTGAATTCTAGACAACCTTCACCTGACCTTTCACCCCCAAACGTCCATCTGGGTGTTTGATCCGCTGTGGGGCCTTAACCTTGCGTGTGTTTTCACCGTGTGTGTGTGTGTGTGTGTGTGTGTGTGTGTATGTGCATGCGGGGTTTAGTATGTGTACGTTTGCGTGTGTGTGTGTGTGTGTGTGTTCCATCTTAGCAGCCTACATCTAGATGTTCAAAAGTGAAAATACATTATAATAAACGTATTATAACGTAATAAACGTCCGACGGAAGACGACGCACGTTAGCTTCCAACCTCTCATTTCCATGCCGCACCGGCGGTTGACCTCGCCAGACCATAATAATAACACGTACCACAAAGAAAATGAAAAAAGGGTGGCTTCACTTTAACGTTGACCTTTAGAGAAATGTAAGAATAGAACGGCGCGGCGGCGGTGGCGGTGGAGAAAAGACCAGCCGTGAGAAGATAAATGGTCATCCAAAATATCACAGGCTTTCCAGAGGTGTGGGCACCGCCAGCCCCACTGAGGAAATACCATTAGCGGGGATGGATGGCTAACAAAATGGCGGCCTGTCTGCCCGTGCTCGGGAGAGAGCGGGAGAACATTAGCCGGACCCTCCGAGCGCTCTTAAGACCATCAGGTTCCCCGCTGAAGGGCTCACCTTCAGACGTTATTCACCTGAACGTATCAATATATTGTATTACAGGAATGATCTTGGATCTGTATTCAAAGCGGCAAGTTCCTGTGTGTCTGTACGTGTGCGTGTACGTGCAAGACCATCGCACAATGCACGTTTGACAGTACGTGTGTGTGTGTGTGTGTGTGTGTGTGTGTGTGTGTGTGTGTGTCTGCGTGTGTCTGCGTGCTTGTGTGTGCATGCATGCTTGTGTGTGGGCATGTGCCTGCATGTGTGTGTGTGTGGGTTTAACAGTGTGTGTGTGTGTGTGTGTGTGTGTATGTGCGTGTGCGTGTGTGCTAATACTCTGGGCTAGCCTAGCTTAGCTACATAAACACTCATTAGGTTCCGGTGGTATCTGAGGAACAGAGGAGCGTGAGAGAGTCGAGGGCAGTCGTCACGCCCGTTAAAGCTCTGTGTGTTTGTATGCATGCACTTGCATCGTGTGTGTGTGTGTGTGTGTGTGTGTGTGTGTGAGAGCAGGGAGATGATTAAGTTACATCACAGAGTCAAAAGTCAAACTCAAGATAGCAGCCACAGGCATGTGTGTGTGTGTGTGTGTGTGTGTGTGTGTGTGTGTGTGTGTGTGTGTGTGTGTGTGTGTGAGTGACTGTTTGGCTCATTGGACGATGGGGAAAACAGTTGTATCAATTAATACATTGAATCAGAGCTTGGGATCAAATTCACTCAAGATTATTCAAGGCGTGTTTGTGTCAAGTTGTGCGTGGGTTTATAAAAGGTCTAAAAATACCTTCCAAGCCCTGGGGAAAGGCTCGTCTAACTC
>PIJE02001576.1:52500-60000 GCA_002895965.2 Coryphaenoides rupestris | reverse complement strand
TGTGTGATGCTGCTAAACACCTTGCCTTTAATTAAACATTGATTTTCCTTTAGCGCAGCGCTCTCGCTGACAAATGGCACGTTCACCGGAGCGCGTCGGGCAATCGCAAATATTTTGCAGTTATTAATGAGCGGCCGGGACTTTTCAGGAGCAGAAACATCCTTTTCGGATGATCTCTTAAATGGCGTTAGCGCTCTCCGTCGAGCAGCGCCGCGGGCAGTTAAGTACCCAACCTTGGAAGTGACATCCTATTGACCAACGACTGGCCGCACGGCGAAAAATAGTCAGGATCATTCTAATGGCTGACATGGAGAGAGAGAGAGCAGAGAGAGAGCTCCAATACATGTGTGGCCCTACAATGACCCTCCACAGTTAGGTAGATTTGAGGAAAGGAGAGTGAAACACAATATGGGGAACGGGAGAGGAGTGTGTGTGTGTGTGTGTGTGTGTGTGTGTGTGTGTGTGTGTGTGTGTGTGTGTGTGTGTGTGTGTGTGTGTGTGTGTGTGTGTGTGTGTGTGTGTGAGAGAGACTAAACCTAACCTTTTCTAGCGTGTGACCTTGTCATTTCTAGCTCTGTACATGCTTGTGCATCCGCTTCCACACAAATTGTTTTCACCCAATCAACATCTGCCGGTGATATCAATTAGAGCCAGATTTGTGGGTCCGATGCCGACCCGGATTATGGAGAGTTCTTGCGCACCAAATGAAAATCATATGCATATGCAAGTTATTGTTATTTTGTTGAGCTGACGGAAATCCGTTGTGTGCCTTTAGAAAAAGAAGTGACAACATGTAAAGCACTAGTTGGGTTTAGAGTTTAGTTTAGACTAATTAAGATTGGAGCCATACGGTTTTCTGGCCATCTCAGTAAGTTTAGACATAAAGGAAGACATCAGTGTGATTTCTGTATGGATAACGCACCCCAACACCGATTAAACCCAACATATAATCCAATGTAATAGTTTTGCACACTCTGCGCATATCCATATGCGCAGGCAGAGAAAAGGACAGCTGCGCTGTTCTCGGGTTCTCTACCAGGAAGCAGAGCCCAAGTGGGGCCCCGACCCCAAGGTTGGGAACCACTGGACTGAACCATTGGCAGACTGAATAAGACTGAATTCACATGTTGACTGGCATTGGCATGGAGGCTGACATTGTCTAGATGTCAATCGTTTTAAGTTATTCATGACATTATGAGATGGCAGGTTACTCATTTTAACCGGTTGTTTAGTATATCCATTTTTAAATGCCATCAATGTTCTTGCGTAATTGTGTATTGATTAGCAAAATAATAACACCAGTATTAGCCCTTTTGCCATTAGCCACCAGCACTGAGGAGTCCCCCAGATGTTGACTATGAAGTTGAATATAGAGTTGTGCTTTAAGTACAAAACTGATCAAAAACTATAATTGTATTTGTCTAGCTTTTTGTAAATAGTAATTCTGTAAAGTAAAACATCAGATGATAAATTATTCTTTGTGTGGAGGAGCAGAGTGACAGGAGCAGGAGGAAAAGGGGAGGAGGAGGAGGAGAGGAGGAGGAGGAGGTGGAGGAGAAGGAGGAGGGTGGGGTGGAGGAGGGAGAGGAGGAGGGGGAGGGAGAGGAGGGGGAGGAGGAGGATGGGAGGAGGAGCAGTAGGATGGGGAGGTGTCGGGAGGAGAAGGAGGAAGAGGAGGAGGAGGAGGAGCGGGGAGGAGGAGGGGGAGGGGGAGCTGTCGGTGGGGAGGAGGAGTTGGTGAGGACGAGCAGTTAGGAGGGGGAGGTGTCAGCGGGAGAGGAGGTGAGGAGGAGCAGTAGGAGGGGGAGCTGTCGGCGGGAGGAGGAGGTGAGGAGGAGCAGTAGGAGGGGAGGTGTCGGGGGGAGGAGGAGGATGAGGAGTCGGAGTCGAGTGGAGGAGGAGGAGGGAAGGAGGGGAGGAGGAAGAGGGAAGGAGGGGGAGGTTTCAGGTGGTGGAGGAGGAGGAGGGGAGGGGGAGAGGAGGTGAAGGTGTGGGGGGGGGGGGGGGGGGGGGGTGGGCGGGCAGGGAGGAGGTGAGTGAAGGAGTAGAAAAGAAAGCGGCGTAAAACGCTGAGCGAGGTTGTCCGTGTCATCGCTCACTATTAATGAACGCGTCGGGCCGGTGCCATCCGTCATCGGTAATGAATAAATCACTTTGGTCACGCAGCCCGGCTCAGTGAAGACAGCACTCTGGTCAAGTGTGTTCAGATGGCTTCATCCCTCTCTCTCTCTCTCTCTCTCTCTCTCTCTCTCTCTCTTCTTCTCTTTTCCTCTCTCTTTCTCTCTCTCGCTGTCTCTCTCCCATAGCTCGGCTGGTTACTCCTGATCTCTCTCTCTCTCTCTCTCTCTCTCTCTCTCTCTTCTTCTCTTTCCTCTCTCTTTCTCTCTCTCTCTGTCTCTCTCCCAGAGCTCGGCTGGTTACTCCTGATCTCTCTCTCTCTCTCTCTCTCTCTCTCTCTCTCTCTCTCTCTCTCTCTCTCTCGTCTGCAACGCCGTCTGCATGCATAGCCTACATCTGTTAGGGGGAAAAACAACAAGATTATGTGCAAGCGTTATCATTTAGCCATTTGGCAAGGCCGGGGACGTATGCATAATGTCAATATGTGCCAGTACATATGCTTGAACATGTGTGTTTGTGCGTGTCATTACATACTGTAGCAGAAATATTTTAAGGGAACAACATGAACATTTGTAGTCGGTGCAGCAGTCTAATGTTCGCATGCATGTGTTCTTTCTTTCAGTCATTCTTGCTTCTTTTCTTTCTTTCCCTCTTCATTCCTTCCCATCGAGATTACGTTCTCTTTTTCCTCTATTTCTTTATTTCTTGATCTAGATGACCTCTTTCTTCCTCAATGTTCCTACCTTCCACCACAGGCCTGTGTCTTGTAACCTCACTCTCCTCCTCGCTCCTATCTCCCATTCCCTCATTCCTATCTCCCGTCTCCTATCTCCTCGCCGCTGCCCTCTCCCTCCTAACTAAAAGCTGGCGTGGCCTCATCGATCACCGCGGCTCCTTCAGCCTTTCTTGTGCAGGTGCACCTGGCTGCGTTCTGCTTGGAGGAACGGCCGCTCGACACCGCACATCCATCACCGGTCAAAACGGTGCAGCCTTCTCTGCCCAGTCTCTGTACGCGGACGTGCACACACACACACACACACACACACACACACACACACGCACACGTGTGCACATGTGTGTTGGTGTGTGTGTGTGTGTGTGTGTGTGTGTAACAGAGAGCAAGCAAGACAAAGAATAACTACAAATAACTGTCCTTAATACAATATGTTGTATGTTCTTATGTTCAGTATGATCTTAGATGTTGGTAACGCGCTCAGAAATGGACGTCTGCTCTTATCCCAGCTATTATGCAGGCAACTTAGCAATTATGAAACTCGTTCTATCAGCCTCGTAACTATGAATGCTCAAAAACAGCTCTATTTCCATCCTTATGTGCGATATATTGCTGTCTCCTTCAACAAATGTACACTTTGTAAGTCGCTTTGGGTAAAAGTGTCAGGGTAAAAGGCCAAATGCCTTAATTGTAAATGTAAATATGATTACATGATGAATAAAACCACACTGTAAGCGTCTCTAATTCCTACCTTTAGTGATTCATAATAGCAGAAGGTTGTATCCTAAGTGACTTACGGGTACATTGAATTAAGGAGCAGCTAGGGCTTAGGGTTAGGTTAGGGTTAGGGTGAGGTTAGGGTTAGGGTTAGTGTCCACGTTGGGGACTGAACCCCCAACATCCCCTAATTTCCTGTCTGGGATTAATAAAGCACATAAAGTGTTATTTTGTAGTCCAAACAGTTAAAGAGGGCTATAGGCTGCTGGCTTCTTTAATGTTAATTACCGCAAACCATTGAAATCCAGTGTGATAAACTATACATTAATAAGCTACAACACACGAAACCTGCAATATGGCTCAATTATCTGTGTTATGTTAGCTATTTTCTTTTTTTATAAAATATAAAATGTAAAATCTAATAATTGATAATTGATACTAGTTTTACTTACACAGCTGGCTAGTTGAATTTGAAATTAGCGAGCTAGAGTTAGCTGTTTCTGATTGGCTGCTGCGGGAACACGTGGGCGCAACACGAGCTGTGATTGGACGAGGAGAGAGTTCGGGTTTTTTAACGTGTAGGCCTAATCATTGGTACGATTTGATATTCAATTAAACAATTAAACAAACCTCTTCTAAATGTCTCAAAGTTTTAAAATGTGTAAGAATCAAATGGGTCCAAACAATATTGCAATAATTCGGACACGATGTGTTGATCTTTTGAAAAAAATAAAATAAAAGATAATAATAATAATAATAATAATAATAATAATAATAATAATAATAATAATAATAATGAATTAAAAAAACCCACAACTGAACCAAATATGATTTTATTATTAATTATTATTATTATTATTATTTATTATTATTTGTAAAATTCGAAGACAATGGTGGCCGGTCCCCGGGCCTCGGACCCCGGGCCAAGAGCTGACTGGGACCAGTGGTGGTGGTGGTGGGCTGCTGGGCCCTATCAAAGAGTCCACTTCTGAGGATGAAATAAATACGTATACGTGGAAAAACGGCTTTTACTCGATTTCCAGGCGGGTATCGGATGGAGACGTCACATCCATCAGGGCGGAGGGCCGAGCCACGTGTCAATGAGCACATGAAGCTGTCACCACACTTTGTTCAATCTACGAGGGCCCATAATTGCAGAAGGCCTCTTCTTACCTCATATGTCTTGTCGATGGCACCGGAGGTCTAAAACTTTGGATATGCCCGTTTTGTGCAGGATTTGTTGCTGTCAATCAATCTGTCTTGTTTTTCTTTGGCTCCCTCTTTGTTTGTTCATTTCTTTATTTTTCTGTTTGTTTGATAGTGTATGCTTATTCATTCATGTCGCCTATGAATTCGTTTATCATTTATTCATTTGCTGTTGATTATTATGGCAAACACATGATAATTATGGACCTTAACTTAACTTAATATGCACAAGGAAACAAATGAGAAATATGGGGTATAGAGGGAAAATAAATAAACGAATCAATACACATATACAATAATAGCGCAACGCACAAGCACACACACGCACACACGCACACACGCACTCAACCACACACACACACACACACACACACACACACACACACACACACACACACACACACACACGGGCCTGCACGCTGTCCATTTTACATCTGGTTTAGATATTTCGTTTTTAATCTACGGAAGACATCTTTTCAATTAGGATGATCGTGTGCTTATTATTTTTGTACATCAGTCCATAACACAATCCAACACAAGCCTATTGGTCACAATGTGGTTATACACATCCACTGTCGGTGCTTTATGTTTATTTAACAAAAACGGAGCATATTTCTATAATTTTTCTATTGTTTATTAAAAAATGTTGACTGCTTGATGTTAAACTTGAAACAAGTAGTCTATTTAAACATGGATATTTTGTTATTGTTGTTTTGTTGGAAAGTGTTAAGTGGTGGTCTTATTCTAATTGGACCCCCATCCCCCCTCCCCCCTCCTCCTCCTCTAATTAGCGACTCTCCGCTCGGGACCCTCGGCCATATTTACCGTTAAAAACGACTGGGCAGGAAGAGAGAGAGGAAGGAAGGAAGGAAGGAAGGAAGGGAGAGGAGGCATAGAGACAGAGTGTTGAGAGCGAGGGAGAGCGGGATGAAGAGAAAGAAAGAATGAGAGGGAGAGAGTGTGAGAGCTAGAGGAGAGAGAGAGAGAGCGAGAGAGAGAGAGAGAGAGAGAGAGAGAGAGAGAGTGTGTGTGTGTGTGTGTGTGTGTGCGTGTGTGTGTGTGTGTGTGTGTGTGTGTGTGTGTGTGTGTGTGTGTGTGTGTGTGTGTGTGAGAGAGACAGAGAGAGAGAGAGAGAGAGAGAGAGAGAGACAGAGAGAGCGAGAGAGAGAGAGCAGGCTGCTAGTGTAATTGATTGCCTCCCCGCCAGTGATAGCAGTCAGTCAGTCAGTGAGTCAGTCAGTCAGTCAGTCAGTCAGTCAGGTGGCGGCCGCCGATCGGTTGCATCCCGCCGGCCTGCTGGTGTGTTGGTGGCGTCTGACGGCTGCGTCGCTGAGGAACGACCGGCGGCTGGGGCTGCGGTGGGTGGGGGGACGTCACGCGGGAACCCGGCTGCACTTTTCCTCGGGTCCGACATGCGACGGCGCCACGGGGGGCTCCTCCTGTGACCCACTCGGACTCGGACTCGAACTGGGACTCGCACTCGGACTCGGACTCGGACTCGGACTGGGACGTGGACGTGGATGTGGATGTGCTGCTCTTTCTAACTTACAACACAATATATAGGAGGAGGAGACTGACTGATACAAGAAAAAAAAGTTTCCAGGGTGTCCAGGGTGAGCCATGGCGTCGAAGGAAGACGCCAAAGGTCCCCCCGCGATGGCTCTGCACCACCACCTCCATCAGCACCATCACCTCCAGCAGCATCAGCACCACGACCAGCACCAGCAGCATCACCAGCAGCATCAGCAGCAGCGGAGACGCAGCAGCCCGCTGGACCGCCTGCCGCCGCCGGCCGCCAACGTCTCCAACAAGCCGCTGACGCCGTTCAGCATCGAGGATATCCTCAGCAAGCCGGCGGTGAAGAAGAGGAGCTACGCGCACCTCCTGGCGTCCTGCGACAAGCCCGCGGTGGTGGTGGTCCCCGCTCCCTCCCCCGGCGGCGGCCTCCTCCTCCCCCCCGGCGGCGGCGGCGCGGCCCTCCTCAGCCACACGTCCCGCTGTGCGCCCTGGAGGAGCTGGCCAGCAAGACGTTCAAGGGGCTGGAGGTCAGCGTGCTGCAGGCCGCAGAGGGTACCAACCACACACCTTGTTGTTGTTGTTGTTGTTGTTGTTGTTGTTGTTGTTTATTATAAGTTCAATTCAATTTTCAATTTTAAAGAGCTTTATTGGCATGGGAAACGTACATTTACATCGCCAAAGCGAGTGATCAATATAAAGTATACTTATAAAGAACTAAATATATACAGGTCAGTAATACAAAATAAAATAAATAATTATATATAATTATATATATATATATATAATAATGAAAAAATCAAATAATAGTGCAAATAAAAATAATAATGATAATAATAATAAAGGGGGATTGACAACTGATTGACAATCTTGTCAAGTTGTAATATTAAGTTACAAATTAAATCCAAATTATTATTATTAGTGTATTATTATTCGGTTTTTTTGGTCGTTCTTTTTGTCGTTCTTTTTCTGTGAGAGGACAACAATTTTTACTTTATTATTTATTGTTATAAATATTATTATTACTATACTACTCAATGCATATATAAATACTATATAATGTACTGTATACTATACTACTATATTACTTATCATTTGGGGAATTACTATATTCATTTCCAAGTTATTTATAGGATTTAGAAGCGTATGATTTGGTGTGGAATAGTGGGAATAATTGTGTTGGGAATTATTTAATTAAAAATGTGGTTATA
>PIJE02001576.1:45000-47500 GCA_002895965.2 Coryphaenoides rupestris | reverse complement strand
ATGCAGCCAGTGGTTCATTAACCCATGGTAATGCAGCCAGTGGTTCATTATCCCATGGTAATGCAGCCAGTGGTTCATTATCCCACGGTAATGCAGCCAGTGGTTCATTATCCCACGGTAATGCAGCCAGTGGTTCATTATCCCACGGTAATGCAGCCAGTGGTTCATTATCCCACGATAATTCAGCCAGTGGTTCATTATCCCACGGTAATGCAGCCAGTGGTTCAGGACGAGAATGCAGCCAGTGGTTCATTAATGCAGCCAGTAGTTCGGTATCCCATGATAATGCGGCCAGTGGTTCATTATCCCATGATAATGCAGCCAGTGGTCCATGAACCCATGCTAATGTAGCCATGTGGGCCATGTGGTAATGTGGTTCATTATCACTGGAGAAATATATAAAAGAAAAACATTGCCAAACATAGCACAAAAGTGAATAAAATAAACCCATACAGGCCGACAGGAGATCATGGACTTGGTAATGCTGAGGAGAAAACACAACGGAGGGAATAAAACCGTCCCGCAGGACTCAGCCGGTCCCGGGCCGCGGGCCACGACTTGATTGATCACTAAATGGAGCGGATTTGAAAGTTTTAGTTATATCGTTCCTGTATAGAGCCCCTTAACACTTCAAACTTCAATTTTACGGGCTATTGAACTAAGCATGTCCCTGACAAATTGATATATGTATTAATTTACTTTAACCCGTGATTAATTACTATCCACGACGAGAATGATACTGCACCCCCCCCCCCCCCTTTAATACACTACCGACACGCACCTTGAATACACGCACCTTTAATACACTACCGACACGCACCTTGAATACACGCACCTTTAATACACTACCGACACGCACCTTTAACACACTACCGACACGCACCTTGAATACACGCACCTTTAATACACTACCGACACGCACCTTTAATACACTACCGACACGCACCTTTAACACACTACCGACACGCACCTTTAACACACTACCGACACGCACCTTTAATACACGCACCTTGAATACACTACCGACACGCACCTTTAACACACTACCGACACGCACCTTTAATACACTACCGACACGCACCTTTAATACACTACCGACACGCACCTTGAATACACGCACCTTTAATACACTACCGACACGCACCTTTAATACACGCACCTTTAATACACTACCGACACGCACCTTTAACTACCGACACGCACCTTTAATACACTACCGACACGCACCTTTAACACACTACCGACACGCACCTTTAATACACTACCGACACGCACCTTTAATACACTACCGACACGCACCTTTAATACACTACCGACACGCACCTTTAATACACTACCGACACGCACCTTTAACGCACTACCGACACGCACCTTTAATACACTACCGACACGCACCTTTAATACACTACCGACACGCACCTTTAATACACTACCGACACGCACCTTTAGTATACTACCGACACGCACCATGAATACACGAACCTTTAATACACTACCGACACGCACCTTTAATACACTACCGACACGCACCTTTAATACACTATACGCGGCTTAGAGAGAGAAGGGAGGGGGGGATTGGGTGGGGGTGAGAGATAGTGGGAGAGAGGGAGAGAGAGAGAGAGAGAGAGAGAGAGAGAGAGAGAGAGAGAGAGGGAGAGAGAGAGAGAGAGAGAGAGAGAGAGAGAGAGAGAGAGGGAGGGGAGAGAGAGAGAGAGGAGGGGGTGAGTGGGGAAGAGAGAGGGAAGGGAGAGGAGAGAGAGAGCGAGAGAGAGAGAGAGAAAGGAGAGAGAGAGAGAGAGAGAGAGAGATAGCGAGGGAGATAAAAAGAGGGGTAGATATGCCTTCCAGCACTATACTACTAAATCTATTTCTCCCTTTGAATTATCAACCAGAATTTGATTAATATGCAAATTCATGGGGTGGTGGTGGTGGTGGTGTGTGTGTGTGTGTGTGGGGGGGGGGGGGGTGCAGTATCATTCTCGTCGTGGATAGTAATTAATCACGGGTTAAAGTAAATTAATACATATATCAATTTGTCAGGGACATGCTTAGTTCAATAGCCCGTAAAATTGAAGTTTGAAGTGTTAAGGGGCTCTATACAGGAACGATATAACTAAAACTTTCAAATCCGCTCCATTTAGTGATCAATCAAGTCGTGGCCCGCGGCCCGGGACCGGCTGAGTCCTGCGGGACGGTTTTATTCCCTCCGTTGTGTTTTCTCCTCAGCATTACCAAGTCCATGATCTCCTGTCGGCCTGTATGGGTTTATTTTATTCACTTTTGTGCTATGTTTGGCAATGTTTTTCTTTTATATATTTCTCCAGTGATAATGAACCACATTACCACATGGCCCACATGGCTACATTAGCATGGGTTCATGGACCACTGGCTGCATTATCATGGGATAATGAACCACTGGCCGCATTATCATGGGATACCGAACTACTGGCTGCATTAATGAACCACTGGCTGCATTCTCGTCCTGAACCACTGGCTGCAT
>PIJE02001576.1:0-40000 GCA_002895965.2 Coryphaenoides rupestris | reverse complement strand
TAGATATGCCTTCCAGCACTATACTACTAAATCTATTTCTCCCTTTGAATTATCAACCAGAATTTGATTAATGGTGCGTGTATTCATATTCAAGGTGCGTGTCGGTAGTGTATTAAAGGTGCGTGTATTCAAGGTGCGTGTCGGTAGTGCATTAAAGGTGCGTGTCGGTAGTGTATTAAAGGTGCGTGTATTAAAGGTGCGTGTCGGTAGTGTATTAAAGGTGCGTGTCGGTAGTGAATTAACCTGTCCGTGGTGATGACGTGTCGGTGCTGAGGAGACTCTTCTTAATGTGCTGTCAGGGCGGCGCGGGATTTACACAGACCGGCTGTGTGTTTGTGTGTGTGTGTGTGTGGTGTGTGTGTGTGTGTGTGTGTGGTGTGTGTGTGTGTGTGTGGTGTGTGTGTGTGTGTGTGTGTGTGTGTTTATTATTGTCCCGCACAAACAACAATAAATGCGCGCGAGAAAATATGCGCGTCACTCACAGGACAGTGCGCGTGAAGGCCGCGCGTGAAGGCCGCGCGTGCCACGCAGTAAATCACGCGATGTGACGCGATTAAATTATAATGAATATTATTTAGATCGGAGTAATTATATTATATTATATTATATTATATTATAATCATTGAACTTATTTATTTCTTGCTTAGGCCTATGCTTCCTTCCTTCCTTCCTTCCTTCCTTCCTTCCTTCCTTCCTTCCTTCTTTCCTCCCTTCCTTCCTTCCTTCCTTCTTTCCTCCCTTCCTTCCTTCATCCCTCCCTCCTTCCTCCTTCCCTTCCTTCCTTCGTTCCTTCCTTCCTTCCTTCCTTCCTTCCCTTCCTTCCTTCCTTCCTCCCTTCCTCCATCCCTTCCTTCATCCCTCCCTCCCTCCCTCCTTCGTTCCTTCGTTCCTTTCCTTCCTTCCTTTCTTCCTCCCTTCCTCCATCCCTTCCTTCCTTCCTCCCTTCCGTCGTCATGACGCGTCTAATTAGGATGTATAGTTATATACAGTGATGACATCATTGGTTGAGAGGATGACGTACTTTAAAGAGGCCCTATTATACCACCTAGATCTATGATGACTAGAACAGCCTATACCCAGCGGACTGTACCAACTGGTGAACTGATCTTTTCATCATACTTCTGGGTGGACATGCCGACTTTTAGTCACGTTAACATTTTTAAATCTGGCTAATAGGCTCACACCTGGTGGTGTAATAGGGCCCCTTTAAACGAGCCATGTGTGTGTGCATGTGTGTGTGCGTGTGTGCGTGCGTGCGTGTGTGTGTGTGTGTGTGTGTAGCGTTATAAGTGGTATGTAACCACAAGGATCACTGTAAATATCGCTGTAAACTATCATCCGTTACACATGAGAACATTATGAGTGTGTGGCGTATTAAAGTCTGCAGCTGTTGTCGACTACTTGCGGTGGCACTTGTGTTTATTGGTGTTTAAGCGACACCCCTGTGCTGCCACCGAATGACCCCCCGCCCCGCCCTCCACACACACACACACACACATTCACCTGGAGATCACCTGGGAGTGAGAACACATGACACACAAGAACATTAAAATAAACCTCATGAGACCTCCAAGAACACACACACACACACACACACACACACACACACACACACACACACACACGCACACGCGCGCACACACACACCTATCGCGACGCGCACGCGCGTGCGACACACGCGTGCACACACACACACACGCGTGTAACACACACACACACACACTAAGCAGTAATCAGTGGTTACCTGTCACAGTCAGCGTCAGTCCAGGTGCAGTAAGTCTCTCATCCTGGTTTGTTAGAACAACAAGTCTGTACTCTGCAGAGTCACTCTGTCTCAGGTCTCTGATCCAGGTAACACCGTCCCGTACATGTGGACTCAGTACAGCTTATCTCTATACATCTGTATTCAACACGCTGTCTGTTGTCTGGATCTCTTAGCAGAACAATATCTCTACCGTTGTCGACTTTAGTGAACTGTTCTTCCTGGACTGTGTCTCTGGGGTCTTTCTTATGGTATGTATAGTAGGCGATCAAGTCAAACTGTGATCTTCTTGGATAGCAGACAACAACACCTCCGGATGGGTTAATAACTCCATCCCCCAGTACTGTAAAAAACACAACAAAAACAAAACCCCAACCAGACACATGATCACAACATACATGAAGAGATGGAGGCTGTTGGGTGGAGCTGGAAACTACATTTACATGCTGACCCCTGCTGAGAGAGAAACATGTTAGAGCTAGTGGTATAGATAGTGATATAGATAGTGATAGAGTTAGTGATAGAGCTAGTGATATATATAGTGATAGAGCTAGTATGGGAGATATTTTCCAGTACATTATTAAGAATATCTTGCCAATATGCTGTGTGTGTGAATGAAGTGTGGATAAATACAGAGAACAACTAGAGACACACACGTCCACCTATGTTGATATTGAAGGATCTTTGCTTCCAATATGTTTACGTTGAAAGGTCCTTGCATCTAACATGCATATGATGAGGAAGTATGCAAGGCAGAAGCGCAGGCTGAATGTCCAAAGATGGACATGAGCCAAACTAAACAGTACTGTCTTGTGCCAGGTACGAGAGAGAGAGTCTGCGTATGGTACTCTATCACGGTATCCACATAGGGTTGGAATGTATAAGCATGATTTACGTAACATTGGGTATAAAGGAGAGAGCCTGAGAAGGGTGGGGAGTCTCATCTGCAGATTTGACTCAGGCTTTGTGTTACTATTGGCTGTAACAAATAAAGTCTTCAACTTTCAAACTTCGGTCTTCCTGATCTCCCTCTTACGAATGTCAGAGAATTGGTAAAATCCATGACACTAGTGGTATAGATAGTGATAGAGCTAGTGATATAGATAGTGATATAGATAGTGATATAGATAGTGATAGCTTGTGATACGGACAGTGAGCCATCACCACACACACACTCAAGAGAGTGCTTGCTTGCTACCATGTACGACCTGCTCTGTCGGCCATTATTACAAACGCTGCAATAAACCTGATTATTCAACATCCTGCCAGTGTCCTGAGTTGGAGAGCCCTAGAAGAACCACTTTAGTGGCGTGTAGCTGGAGCTAAGTGTTACACCAGGGTTAAACCTGGACTTTGCTTACCCAGTCTCGTGATCTCTAGTCGGTCGGGGAGTTCCTGGAGATCTTCTGTATCGGCTTGGCAACCTGATAAAGAGGTAGCAAGTAAGCTAAACTATATGGCTCATGACAGCATGGGCACATAATCTCATCAATGCAGAAAACCAATGCAGGATATGCAGTGAAATGAAAAGTGGCCATGCTCAGCGGAATGTGCAACAGAACAAAATCCTACATAATGCACGTTTAAAATTAGGGCTGAGCAATATGTAAAAGTTCACATCACAATTATCATGAGGACATGACACAATATAAATTCATATCACAATATTCTTATGAATTGACATTTGGATCCTAAGGGCATATGTTGTCATTGTAACGAGGTTAGACTGTAAAACTGGTTATCACAATAACTTGATACCTACATTTCATGACGATACAATTCCATTTAAACACGATAAACAATAATATTCAATTATTGCCCAGCCTAACTTTAAATACCTGGATGTTGGATGCAAAAAGGGACAACATTAACCCTTCAATGTTGCATGAATGTCTCTCCTAGGTGTTCAATCAGGAAATGTCTAGCTTCGATTTCCAGTTTCTCCAATGGCACTTTCCGTGCACAAGAGAGAGGGACCCTAATAATTTGGGTGGGCTCAATCAATTGAGGCTTGGGCTGTGATTGGGGGGGTTAGTCTTGACATGGGTCAAAGGACAGATTGGGCAGCTCAATGGACCAATGGCTGGCTGCAACCACAAATCTTATTGAAAACAGAAGTGAGAGAGCCTTAACGGTAAAAAGAAACATTGGGTGAGTCAGGAAAGCATGCAAGTGAATATATTAATTTCAAATACAACTGTCAAATTGTTCAGCCTAGCGAGAATATGACTGCTAAAACAATGTAACATCACTTTATCTTCAAGAGACTGTACACAACTTGCATTGAGGTGATTTCCCCATAGACTAATGAACCAAAACTCAAGTATATAAACTCGCGTTCTAGAGGTCAATTATTTAATTTCACATTTATTTACAGCATGCTGTGGTTTCACCCATTGTGGTTCTCCTGTTAGCCTGCTCCTTTAAAGGTACTATATGTAAGAATAAGTGCATTCTGAGCTCTGTGGGTTGAGACAATAACAATCACAAACTAATGTTAGTTCTAATCAGAATTAAACCTTGTACACATTTAAAAAAGCTATGAAATATCTATTTTTTAATTATCCACGCTTACATGTCACTTCGATCCTTTTTCCCGTGAAATCTGATCCGACTCAAATATAAGAGAAATCAGCCCAGAAGCTGTTCTACACAACAGAGAGAGTCGGGGAAGCTCTCATGTTTTAACTTCAACCACAACCTGCTCACAAACTGGCAATTAAAAGCAATTTGTGCTGATAAATCTGACATGTAGTCCCTGAACGGATTAATTATTCTTACATACAGGACCTTTAAACAGTTCAACTACACGTTCCAAAGGTAAATGTACTGACCTGATACCAACAGGAGGAGAGCTAGACATCCTCTTGATGCTGATGGCAAATTCATCGTTTGTCGTCTCCTCTAGCTTACTCTGTTGCTCGGGTGATATTTAAACACATGAAGTACAAAGTACATACAAGGAGGAATACATATTGGTAATTTTGTTTTATATTGTTATTATAATATTAATAATTATTACAATAATTATATTATGATGGCAGAAAAAAATTGATGGCCAATCACTTGAAGCTTATGTATATTTTATATAAACTCCTCAAAAAAAGTTTGGAAACGTTATTTCGGTCGATTATTCCTCCCCTTTAATAATACCAATTGGTATTGTATTTTATATCGTTGGAAAGCCTGATTAGTCACCTTTACAACGAGGTACAACTTGTAAGGATCATGCATTCATGGAATGAACAACACAGCTAACCGTGTGGGTAGCGGCCCAAAAAAAATGTGCCAAAATCCCCTGCAATATTCTTCTGTTGGTATTCACTCTCGTTTTGAGCTTCAAGTGCTGGCAGGTGTATGCCAGTCACAGGTGTGTGACTGGCACCTGATTGGCACCTAATTGACAGCACTTGTGTGCATGGGTCCTGCAACTTTGTTGAGTTTGTTTGTGCTCCAAGCATAAACATGCCACGTTTGTCCCTTCAGGATAAGGTCAATAGGGCAAGTGGAAGCTGGTGTTCCGGTACGCAGAGTGGCAGCATTATTTGGTGTCAGCCCTGGTACCATTTCCAAACTTAGGACCAAGGTCCGTGAGACTGGTGAGGTCAAAGACAGACCACGAAGTGGCCGTCCCAGGAAGACAACACCCCAAGAAGACCGGTTCCTCACCCTTGCTTCACTGAGGAACCGTAGGCTTTCTTCCAGAGATTTACAGGCAAGATTTGCACAACGGTACCACAGACAGATCTCTGATCAGACAGTGAGGAACAGACTGCACATGGCTGGTCTTCATGCTTATAAGGCTGCCAGGAAGCCTGCATTGACTGCCCTTCACAGTCAGGCCCGTTTGCGCTGGTTTCGACAGCACCGACAGTGGAACCTAAGAATGTGGGGCAACGTCATGTTCAGTGATGAATCAAGGTTATGTCTGCGGAAGCTGGATGGCAGGATCAAAGTATGGAGACGGCGTGGAGAGCGCTATGCAGATTGCTGCACAGATCGCGTGACACCTTTCAATGGGGGCAGTGTCATGGTGTGGGGCGGTATCTCTCTCACAGGCAAAACAGAACTTGTCATCATTGAAGGCAATCTCACTGCAGTGAGATATCGGAATGAGATTCTGGAGCCAGTGGCGAGCAGTGTGACCAGGCTAGTGACCAGCATGAGGAGGAGGTGCCAAGCTGTTGTGACTGCGTATGGATCTTCCACACGCTACTGAGGTCCCTGACAGTGTAAAATGAATAAAGTGTAAAAATGGCCAATATGTGTTGTTTTTTCCTTATTACTGTGGGTGAGTGCAATCATCCAATCCACCAAGCAACTCAAAACGAGAGTGAATACCAACAGAAGAATATTGCAGGGGATTTTGGCACATTTTTTTGGGCCGCTACCCACACGGTTAGCTGTGTTGTTCATTCCATGAATGCATGATCCTTACAAGTTGTACCTCGTTGTAAAGGTGACTAATCAGGCTTTCCAACGATATAAAATACAATACCAATTGGTATTATTAAAGGGGAGGAATAATCGACCGAAATAATGTTTCCAAACTTTTTTTGAGGAGTTTATATTGTGGCAGACGGCCACTGAGGGGCCGACCAGGCAGTGTGGACCATGGTCGGGGGAACCGCAGTTCCCCATTCGGCCCCCAGAGGGAGGCGAGGAGACCGGGAAGTGGCAAGAGGCAATCAGCCTTATTGAAGGTGGCTGCGCCTCGTTGGGGGAACTCGGCGGCGGCCAATCAGGGGCCTGGCTGCGGGCAATAAATGGGAGAGGACCTGGGTGGTGTGGACAGTCGAGGAGGGAGAGAAAGTGGGAGCGTTGGAAGTGGGAGCGTTGGAAGTGGGAGCGTTGGAAGTGGGAGCGTTGGAAGTGGGAGAGAAGCAAGTCGCGGATGTGGAAGAGGAAGAGTGCAGCAAACGACTGAGTGAGTTGAAGAAATACCGAAGTGGCTGTGTGCCCTAAACTTTGGATTGTCTGAGAACCCGCCCCGTGAACGAACCCCGCCTGGCTGACTACCCGACCCATCGCCGAACCCCGCTCTCCCTGAGGACCCGTCTCCGTGTACCGACCCCTGCTAACGGACCACGACTACCCGCACGGATTAAAGGACTAACCCCTATAATTACCCTGCACTTACCCTTCCCCTGTATGATAAATAAACCCCGTTTGCCTTATATTCTGGTGTGGACAGTGGATTTATTAGGTTCAGTCGTGGACACACTCCACCCGACAACGGAGTGTGCCACAATATGTATATTTTATATATATAAAACATTGTTCTCTTCTTCCTTCTTTGCCTTTTTTGCCTACTTTGAATTTGACATTCTTTGACCTGCTCTGTGCCCTATATTATAACCAATCCTTTTTACCACATTAACGATGTTTAAAGCGCCAATAAGCCTACAACCCATGAAACATAGTTTCCACTTGCCTCAAAATGACTTGCTTACATTTATGGGGTTTATATTTTAATGAGTATAGCCCACCCAGTCCTTCTTGCCTGTTGACACACCCTTTAAAGTCTGGTCTTTTTGTCCTTCTACCTGTCTGTCCATCCAATAATCAACCCTGTATGCGTGACTGTCTTTAAGCCTGACACACACACACACACACACATGTCTTTGAGAACAAACAAGACAGAGGTTCAGCTGATCAAATGTACAATGATCACAACTGGAGGTTGATTGTGGGTTTTTTTAGCATCGTTAATCCCACGTGTAAAACCTCCAGGGACGGACTGGGTTTAAGAATTGGCTCCAAAAAGAGAAAGATAGACAGAGAACAGAGGCTTTAATAAAAAGAGAAAGATAGACAGAGAGAACAGACTTCAATAAAAAGAGAAAGATAGACAGAACAGAGGCTTTAATAAAAAGAGAAAGATAGAAAGTGAGAACAGAGCCTTTAATGAAGATTGGACAGAGCTGTACATGTATATTCTTCCCACGGGCAGTTCAAAACCCGTATGTCTCATCTGTCCCGAGACTGTGGCTATTATTATAACCGGTAATGTGAAGCGCCACTACGAGACAAAACATAAGTGTTTTCACCAAACATACCTGCCCAAATCCGAAGTGAGGGCGCAGAAAATAAACGATTTGAGAGCCCAGTATGATCGATCCTGATTGGATTTCATCCAATCAGGCGAGAGAGAGCTCCACAAAGAGGCGGTCCTCTCTGAGTGTTCACAGGTGGGCGACAGGATTTCAGTGTTGACTGACAACGGTGGAACAGCCGAAGCTACTGACTCCTGCGTTCCCAGGAATGGCTCATACGTATTATGTAATATTGTGTAGACTATAACTTTTACTGGAAGAAGCTGTACACAACTGGCATTGATGTGATATTTCCCAAAGGCAACTGTACCAATACCCCATATCCTTCTCTATTGGCCCTCTTAACCCAAACACAGCAGGTCATTTAATGTCTATTTACAACATGCTGTGGTTTCCCCCGTTGCTCATTGCGGTTGCCCGGTTGTCCTGTTGGCCTGCTCATTTAAACAGTTCAACTAAATGTTCAGAAGGTAAATGTGCCAACCTGATAGTATCAGAAGGAGAGATAAGAATCCCTTTGCAGCTGAATTCATAGTTTGTCATTTACCACAGCTGCTGCTGCTTCTGCCAGTTCATCAAACAGTTTGTTGGACAAAACCAAAAAAGTACCATTCAAAGACATCCTTCATCTTTACATGATGAATCAACATGAACTGCTGGGAGCCTTTTGCATAGAAACACATTTTTTAGGCCGTGATGAACAAGTCTACTTCTTCTTTTCTTCATTCTCCTACACTCACTCGTGCTGTTTCTCACTGAAACAGTCAAATTTATCAGCACAACACTGAGTTCCTGTTTTCTTCATCCTACTACTGTATCAGACTTTAGAGCATTTGGCAGACGCTTTTATCCAAAACGACTTTCAATAAGTACATTTGTCAAAAGAGAGACAGAAATATATATATTACTGATATACTGTATATATAGAACAAGTTTCAAGCACTTCATAAATGCTAGGTGAATGGAACAAGTTTCTACACACACACGCACACACACACACACACACACACACACACATGCAGACACATGCACACATGCACACACACACACACACACACACAGACACGCACACACACACACACACACACACACATGCAGACACATGCAAATATGCACACACATGCAGACACATGCAAACATGCACACACACATGCACACACACACACACACACACACACACACACATCACACCCATCTTTGTGTTGATCTTGGTTAGGTGACGTTTGGTTCCTGCTTCTATCAAGACTTATAGTATATATAATAGTATATATAGTATATATAATCGTAACAGCGTTGGTGGTATGTCTTTTATCGTCAGCGATCAAGAGTCTTATTAGTGCATCTGAGAGAGCATTTTATTTGTCATAATAGAATAGAATAGAATAGAATAGAATAGAACTTTATTAATCCCGAAGGAAATTCTTGTGCCAGGTTGCATAGCGATACAGTACAAAAACCACAGATTGATAAAATAACTAACGTATGTGCAATAACAGTTAAATATACAAATATGTGGGCAAGATAAGATATTCAGACAGCGAAAACAATTGGCATAAAGAAGTGAGATATTATTGGACATGACATTTAGGAATCCGAATTGGATCTCCATAATTACATTTTTACTCATATCAATGTATTTCTGGATATTCAAAATTACATTATGGATATCTGGAATGGCTTAAAATGGCTTGTAGATATCTGAGTGAGTTTCTCCTAGTAAAAATGATATTGCAGATATCCAGAAAGTATATTCTGGTTATCTTAAATGAAATTGTGGATATCTGAAATAGAAATCCCAATACTCACGAATGGCAAAGGTGACGTCGTGGACCTTGGAAGAATGACGCTGTCATTGTTGTGTGACTCAGAAAAAGTAACTTTAAAAAGTAACTGTAAAAAAGCCACTCAATACTTTTTAAGTGTTATGTTCGGTTCTGAGCGGTCATCTAATGTGGCTGAGGTTCAGGTTCAGGATTGTCTGTAAGTGTAGCAGCGAGCTCGGGAATCAATGTGACACAAGGCAGCATCGCCCGCAATGATTCAAAGTTTATTCAGATACATAGAGCATATGTACGGTTTTGGACGTGCTAGTCACGCCTCTGGGATGGGAGAAAAGAATGCAGAAGTTATGAGCATTATGGTCTTATATGGAGATGTAACAGAGCCCGCCAGACTGACTGTCTGTCCATGAACAGCGATCGCATCTTAAAGGCCTCTCAGGGCTAACATAAGAGTGAAGCTAAATAGACGCGTAGGCCGAGTACACGGCAGAGTGGAAAGTTAACAGCCCACAAGGTTAATACATCCACAACTCCCAACATTAAGGAGTGAAATATATCTCACATTTAGTTTTGAGTAGTGGGCCTACATATCTTGAAATACAATTTGTAGGCCTCCTAGTAAGGATGTTATTGTGGATACCTTTAATTGCCATTCTGACTAGTGACAATATAATTTGGACAACTCTGCGTGTCAAAGGAGTCACGTGCTCACCGGACGTCACAAGGCCTGCAGGTCAGGTCAGGAAGTTTGATGCACTATTTCATCAAACTTCACGTTCAGAATTTGTTTCCACACAGACGTTTCCATTGTATGTTTTTAGTCCATAATTTAGCCCCATAATGTCGTAGGCCAATCAAACGTAGAAATATGACTATTGATACAATTATTAAATCGCTTGTACGAAACAGACTTTCCCAAATCTAAGATTTATGACAAGGATCGCTTTTGCTGATACTATTCCCCCTTCATTTGCTTACAAATGCTTTAAAACAAATGCTTTAAAAGAGACGGCGCGCATCTAAACAACGCAATATGTAACAATATAACATTATAACAATATAACATTATAACAGTATAACAGTATAACAGTATAATAATATAACAATATAACATTATAACAATATAACAATATAACATAACAATATAACATTATAACATAACAATATAACATTATAACAATATAACATTATAACATAACAATATAACAATATAACAATATAACATAACAATATAACATTATAACATAACAATATAACATTATAACATTATAACAATATAACATAACAATATAACATTATAACATAACTGTTATGCGCAGTTTCGAGTGGTCATCTATTGTGGCTGGAGTTCAGGTTCAGGTTCAGTTCTGGATTGTCTGTAGCAAAGCAGCGAGCTCGGGAATCAATGTGACACAAGGCAGTATCACCAGGAATGATTCAAAGTTTATTTAGACGTGGCAGTATCAGAGCCCTGGAGACTACTGATTCTCCCCGGTGACCTGTGTGAAAGCGGATCCCAGTTCTGAACGGAGATGTGTGAGTTGTGCACCCTGCTCCCTCACTACACTCTCCAGAACTAGAGTCGCCCTGAGACTGTCTGCCTCCTCAGGTTTACCTTGGCTCATTGTGGCTAGAATGTTCTGTTACACCCGTACACAAATCAGAGGCCAGTGTGGCAAAACCAAAAGAGGAAGCAGACTCAGAATGATTTATATAAAGCCCCTATTTTCTATTTCTATTTTGTTAGTTCTACTTCTATTTTGTATTCTTTTATAATTACTGTCGGCTGTCGGGCATTTTGCACACATGTTTTTCCAACTCACTGCTCTATACTCACGTGGAAATTGTGAGTGACAATAAATACTTGAAACTTGAAATTTGAAGGGTTCTTTATTATATAATCAGAAAAATAGTTAGTATGTATATATGGATACATATATATATATAAATATAAATATACATATATATATAATATATATCTAAGAACATAATGATCCTAATAATAAAATATATCCTATAAATCAAACAAACTAAATACGGAGAAAAACCTAAGGTGTGTATGTGCGTGCGGGGTACTCAGCGCTGGGCTTAGGGAGAGAGTCAGGGCAGTCCAGTATTCAGGGGGTTCTGTGGGGGTCCGTCCGAGGGAAGGGTATCAGCACAACACGAGTTCCTGTTTCTTCATCCGCACAATAATACGACTGCATCAGACTTAGGGCATTTGGCAGACGCTGTTATCCAAAACGACGATTTGTCAAAAGAGAGACAGCAATATATATCACTGATATACTGTATATATAGAACAAGCTTCAAGTACTTCATAAATACTAGGTGAATGGAACAAGTTTTCACACAACACATAAACACACAAGAACACACACACACACAACACACACACACACACAACACATCTCTGTGTTGATCTTGGTTAGTGAAGACATTATGGTATACTTTAATTCTATATCAGAATTTATAGTATATTAATAGTTATATACGTAGTATATATAATAGTGTATATATATTTATAAATAGTATATATAGTATATATAATCGTAACAGCATTGGTGGTATGTCTTATCGTCAGCGATCAAGAGTCTTATTAGTGCATCTGAGAGAGCATTTTATTCGTCATAATCTGAATTGGATCTCCATAATTACATGTTTACTCATATCAATGTATTTCTGGATATTCAAAATGACATTATGATATCTGGAATGGCTTAAAATGGCTTGTAGATATCTGAGTGAGTTTCTCCTAGTAACAATGATATTGCAGATATCCAGAAAGTATATTCTGGTTATCCTCAATTAAATATATCTCACATTTAGTTTGGAGTAGTGGGCCTACATATCTTGAAATACAATTTGTAGGCCTCCTAGTAAGGATGTTATTGTGGAGAACTTTAATCACCATTCTGACAAGTGACAATATAATTTGGACAACTCTGCGTGTCAAAGGAGTCACGTCTGCTCACCGGACGTCACAAGGCCTGCAGGTCAGGTCAGGAAGTTTGATGCACTATTGCATCAAACTTCACGTTCAGAATTGGTTTCCACGCAGACGTTTCCATTGTATGTTTTTTAGTCCATAATGTAGCCACATAGTGTCGTAGGCCAATCTAACGTAGAAATATGACGATTGATACAATTATTAAATCACTTGGAAGAAACAGACTTTCCCAAATCTAAGATTTATGACAAGGATCGCTTTAGTCGATAATATTCCCCCTTCATTTGCTGACAAATGCTTTATGACATGAAACAGACGGCGCGCATCTAAACAACGCAAATAATATAAGGAATATAACATTATAACAATATAACATTAATGACAATATAATATAACAATATAACAATATAACATTATAACAATATAATATAACATTATAACATTATAACATTATAACATTATAACATTATGACAATATAATATAACAATATAACAATATAACATTATAACAATATAACATTATGACAATATAATATAACAATATAACAATATAACATTATGACAATATAATATAACATTATAACATTATAACATTATGACAATATAATATAACAATATAACAATATAACATTATGACAATATAATATAACATTATAACAATATAACATTATGACAATATAATATAACATTTAAATCTGTTTCTGTGTGTGTGTGTGTGTGTGTGTGTGTGTGTGTGTCTGTGTGTGTGTGTGTGTGTGTGTGTGTGTGTGTGTGTGTGTGTGTGTGTGTGTGTGTGTGTGTTCTGGTGGGCGTGCACCAAACTCTCTGACAGTCCAGCAGCGACCGACTCTTTGAAGCCGGAACGTCTTGAAGTTGTGCAAAGTGTGATGAAGACACAGAGGAAGACAAACGCCAAGCGGTTGCTCACTCCGGCCGAAAGCGGCGGTCGTTGGCGGTCGACTGAGCCACGCCCACAATTAAACATAATTTTTATTGACATCATTTATTTATTATTTATTTATTTATATTAATTTGTATGTTGCCGTTTATTGTGCAATAAAAAAGTTGAAATAGTTAGTTCCTTTTTTGCTCACTAGGTTGTTAGGGGGCGTTCCCCTACTGTTCAAACTTCCCATTTCATAATATAGGTTGTCAGGGCCTTTTTATATTTTAAATATGTCACCATTAATTATCTTTACATTTCCATGGATATATTACTTAAAAGGTAGTATTATATCATATAAATAAATACTTTATATCCAATGTTATTTTGCCTGATGTATTGCAGTTTTACATCTTTTTAAGTGTCATCTTGTGGATAAATGTCTTCAGGATGTGTACCTGATGTATACCCCAATAAAGATAATGAATCACAGAACTGAAATTATATTTCATTTGACCAGCATTTGTATATCAGTTTACATAAAGTGTGGATGCTCTTCCTCAATGCCACAGATTTTGCTATAACATAGACCTAGAAACATACAATATGTCAAATCCCATTGTCACCAATGTGGTGCAAAACCAGTGGCACTATGGTGTTGTTATACGCCTGAAGGAGTTCTGGAGGATATTCTAGAGACCAAGTCTGCCTCTGTGCCACCAAAGCTCATCATATATAATCACTCAATGAGAGGAAATCAAGGGCATCAATTCTAAGGGATATGATCCTGGAATGGGATTGGGGGGGGGGGTGTTAGGATCACTCACTTTGTGGAACAAGATTCCCTCTCAAGTCATAAGTGTATTCCAATGCTGTAGTAACCGCTTACAGTTTTTCTCAATTGTTTACACACACACTGGAACTTATGACACAATGACCACAACCTGTAACTCATGTGCCAACTCCCTCAACCAATTCTGCTGAACTATTAACACATTTCCTGCCACATTGTGCTTTTTTATTCTCTGTAAAAGCAGCACAATGTCAACAGTGTTTCTTTGACAACACTGTCCTAGTCCTGGAACTCAACCCATTGTCTGATTCCCCCAAAAATATATTACGTTACCAAATAATAATGTTTAAAAGTGATGAGTCACCTCTCGGCCTGAAATGACCATCAAGAGTCAACTGAAAGATCTTTAGTGGGGTGTGTGTGTGTGTGTGTGTGTGTGTGTGTGTGTGTGTGTGTGTGTGTGTGTGTGTGTGTGTGTGTGTGTGTGTGTGTATATGCAGATGTGTTTGTGTGTGTGTGTGTGCGCTCATGTTTGTGTGTTAGTCCATACAGTATATGTGCTTGTGATGTGTGTGTGTTGTAAATGTGAGAGAGAGAGAGAAAGAGAGACAGAGAGAGAGAGAGAGAGAGAGAGAGAGAGAGAGACAGAGAGAGAGAGAGAGACAGAGAGAGAGAGAGAGAGAGAGAGAGAGAGAGAGAGAGAGAGAGAGAGAGAGAGAGAGATGTCATGTTAAGTGGTACAAAGTGCATCATGAATGTTGATGTTGAACAATCTCACTTCAACGCAGCAAGACTATAGATGAGGTACTTTGGAAAATATATTCTTTTATCTCACGTATGTACAACCATTTAAATCTGTTTCTGTGTGTGTGTGTGTGTGTGTGTGTGTGTGTGTGTGTGTGTGTGTGTGTGTGTGTGTGTGTGTGTGTGTGTGTTCTGGTGGGCGTGCACCAAACTCTCTGACAGTCCAGCAGCGACCGACTCTTTGAAGCCGGAACGTCTTGAAGTTGTGCAAAGTGTGATGAAGACACAGAGGAAGACAAACGCCAAGCGGTTGCTCACTCCGGCCGAAAGCGGCGGTCGTTGGCGGTCGACTGAGCCACGCCCACAATTAAACATAATTTTTATTGACATCATTTATTTATTATTTATTTATTTATATTAATTTGTATGTTGCCGTTTATTGTGCAATAAAAAAAGTTTAAATAGTTAGTTCCTTTTTTGCTCGCTAGGTCGTTAGGGGGCGTTCCCCTACCGTTGCTAAGCAACCGGAACCAGCCGTGGTGCTATATATGGTCATTATATCACGCGATGAACCAATCAGATTGCTTGATTTATACATACTGCGGCAAGACAGGACTTTCCGGCCCCTCCCTCCCGAGCCCCAGGGATCGCAGTTGTCACAATCGGCTAATTAGGAGGCCAATCGGTGACAGCTGCGACCGATCAGACCAATCCAGAAGTACCCGGGTATAAAGCCGGCGGGTTCCTCCCAGTCGGGGATGGGAGGAAGGACCGTACCTCACGGCCCCGGTGAGGACCGTACCCCGCGGAGCACGGCTACCCGGGAGGAGGCGTCCGGTTAGGAGAGGACTCCTATCAGGAGAGGACTCCTATCAGGCCGATTGTTAAGTACTGACGTGATTGGTCTGTGTTTGGAATAGACGGCCCGACCACGGAGCCTTAATCAGACTATATCAGTGTTGTCTATGAGTCGTGCTTTAAGAGTGGAAGCGTGTTGCCACAATACACACATATATATATATATATATATAATATATATATATATATATATATACATATATATGTATATAGTGCTAGTGTTACTGCTAGTGCTAGTCCTGGTGCTAATTGCTGGTGCTAGTGTTGTTCTAGTGTGACTGTCTGAGAAGGTATTCTGTGACATTCTGTGAATGTCAGCATATAACAATGTATATTGTATCACATTGATTTATATGTGTATTGCTCCCCTTGATATTTTGTGTATACTGTATATTTTATTTTATATAGAATTTCTATTATATAACTACTGTCTTTGCACATAAGATTTTCACTTACTGCTTATACTTGTGTAAACTGAAGTGACAATGAAATAAAATACTTGAAGGTAATATTGCACATGATATTGCTCAGTGTTCATTGTTTTATATTTCAACTGTCCTTCCCGCAGAGGGGGGAAGAGTTGTTTTCTTACATTTTATTTAGTTTGCTTGTCAGGGACCGTGCATATTAATAGACAGTATTGTAAAGAAGCAGAATTGGCCAGGTGTAACGTTGGCAGTTAAGGTAACCAAAGTCCAAAGGTTAAACCAGCCGCCACCACACACTATGAAGCACTGAAGCGTCTTCCTCAGGAACACCTCGACACTTGGCTAGGCAGAGCCCAGGAATCGAACGACCTTCGGGTTGGCAGACAAGCGATCTTACAGGGGGAAGAAGGGGGGGCAGAGGAAAAGAGAGGAGAAGAATTGAGAAATAAATTGCTATTTTGTACCATATGAGTATTTCTAGCTGCGTGACGTGCTGCGAGCTGCGTGAATATATTTCTTGTGAAAAAATAATTTCATATACATGCATACATACATTTACACGCTGTATTTATAGCCTAAGTGACCTCAAAGCATTCGTCTTAACATGACAACAACATTAAACGGCGGCTGACGAGAAGGAGCTAAATGGAGTGGAGCGCTTCTAAAGTAGTTAGAGAGCTAAATGAATCATTATGACGACACGACAGGTGAGATGACTTCTATAAATGACTTCTATATTTAAAGTGTTGTCAGATACACTGGAGGTAAATACTCACCATGTCGCTTGAGGACATGGGAACCAATGAACTTCTACAAGCAACATTTCTCCGCAGTGATTGGTCAAATGTTGAACGCCTCGACATTTCTCCGACATGACTGGTCCAGAATGTTGAAGCCTCGAACGCTATTGGCCAATTTGTTGAACATTTCCGAATGTTGGACAGACGATCCTTCGCCAGCTGGCTACTGCCGCCCCTAAGCCCTGATGGATCTTAGTGTAAGACTGGTCCCATTCACCACACTTGGCTTTTCCTAAGTCCTTATGAATTCTCCCTTCCATCTTTCCTTGACCCCCTGACGGGTTAAGGTAAAGTAGTTAGGAAAGGACTTATTTATTGACTTATTTTTTGGACAATTTGAATGGGGCTCCTAACTTGGTCCGGATGAGGCTGCTTAAACCAGCCACCAACCACACACACTCCACACATACTAGTACTTACACAACTAAATGTCTTCACACACACATGTCACATGTTATGACACAGATATCAAAGTGCTGTATTGATATTGATAATGATATTGATTACATTTGTGGCAAGGCACACACATTGGTTGAGTCAAATTATATTGGTAAGTGATGCCAGGGGAGACTGTTACAGTGTGTGTGTGCGTGTGTGTGCGTGTGTGTGTGTGCGTGTGCGTGTGTGTGTGTGTGTGTGGGTGGGAGGCGCTAGTGAGCCAGAGCTGTCAAACTGCTCAGTCCAGGTCACTAGCAGCAGCCTCACAGGGAAGCAACCGGACCACTTGGGGTAAGGACCGCAGGAGATCCTTCTACACACACACATTGTGTATTCAGTGTGTCTTCTCTGACTCCCTCGTATCTGATGCTTACATTTACATCTGGTCATTGAGCAGACGCTTTTATCCAAAGCAACTCACAGGTTAGGCTACACAATAAGTTTGAGTGTTGCACAAGCTGGTTTCACCAACGGAGAGTATTGCACAGGAACGCATAGGAATCACAAACACATGGTTGCTAATTCTTCATATTATTTTTAGTGATGCTATGAGCTTCGTTGTCATGTTGTGTTTTGTCTCAAATGCTCCCCAACAGAAGGGCCACTCAGCACAGAGTGTCGGGTCCAGCCGCTATTGCCAGACTGCTCAGGTACACACACACACACACACACACACACACACACACACACACACACACACACACACACAGGAGAATGAAGCGATGACGTGACGTCTTTAGGGAGTCTGGGGACATCTGACAACTAGAGAGACACAAGGCAGGAAAACACACGGACAGAGAGAGACAAGGACAGAGACAGAGACAGAGAGACAGAGAGACAAGGACAGAGACAGAGACAGAGAGACAAGGACAGAGACAGAGACAGAGAGACAGAGAGAGACAGAGAGACAAGGACAGAGACAGAGAGACAAGGACAGAGACAGAGACAGAGACAGAGAGACAAGGACAGAGACAGAGACAGAGAGACAAGGACAGAGACAGAGACAGAGAGACAGGGACAGAGACAGAGACAGAGAGACAAGGACAGAGACAGAGACAGAGAGACAAGGACAGAGACAGAGACAGAGAGACAAGGACAGAGACAGAGACAGAGAAACAAGGACAGAGATGGGGAGAGAGTCAGAGCAGAGCCAACCCAGAAATGTTCTGATGCAGTGAAACGTCCAGATTGGGAAGACTGGGAGGACTGGGTGGACTGGGAGGACTGGGAGGACTGGGGAGACTGGGTGGACTGGGGGGACTGGGACAAGGACTGGGACGAGGACTGGGAGGACGACTGGGAGGACAGGGAGGACGACTGGGGGGACGACTGGGGAGACTGGGGGGAGGCCTGGGAGGGGGACTGGGAGGGGGACTGGGAGGAGGACTGGGAGGGGGACTGGGAGGACTGGGGGGACTGGGAGTACGTTGACATGTAAGACGTCAAATTTTGCCGTGTTACGCGTCACAGCCAACGGACTGTTCCATTCTAGTGTCTAATAGGGGTGTTAGATCCTCTCTAACTTCTCTATTGTTCTGGATTGGAGTGTGGATCACAGCGGTTACTATACTATGACATTAAATTATCATATTAACACTAGAAGCGTAGTTTGGGTTCCGCTGTTGCAAATCTCTCTGTTCAAATAAAGAGTATGAGATTGACTGCATTATGTCTGTATACCACATTATTACCATATATTACCATATATTACCACGTTTGTCCATTTTGGCACATCTTAGGTGACTTAGTTCTATTTGTTGTTTTTCTTCAATAATTCCATTTGTTCGTCGTGTAAAATCTCAGTCTGAAACACAGAGCCTATTAGGCCGATTAGCCAATTAGATTTGCGCCACATTGTGTGCTATATGGCTGCTATTTGAGGGTCAAGAGGGCGAACAGAGAGAAGATGAAGAGAGCAAACTAATAATAATAATAGTGATATAATTACGCATAGCCTCCTTCTCGGGGACGGAGAGGTTATACAACCGCCCAGTGGGAAGGGCAGCCCCGGGAAGGAGATCTATGGCGCAATCGTAGGGCCGGTGAGGGGGAAGTGAAAGTGCACTATCCTTACTAAAAATAGGCGCTAAATCGTGTGGACACCAGTGAGATCCGGGGGAGAGACCACTGGCCTGAGTCTACTGGATGGGGACAGAGCGGAGCGCAGGCAGTTGGCATGACACGCAATGCTCCACCCCAACACCCGTCCAGTAGACCAGGAGATGTGGGGATCGTGTCTCTCCAGCCATGGTCTACCTAACACTAAGGGCGCTGTGGGGGTGTGCATGACTAAAAAACGTGTGGTTTCTACGTGATTACCCGAAAGAGTGAGTGTGACTGAAGCCGTGTGGTGTGTGAACTTACAGAGTGAGAGTCCAGCTTGGGCAGTGAGGGGAGTGTCGAGGGGAATGAGGGGAATGCCTGCTTGACGGGGCAGGAGATATCCAGCAGACTCACGTCTGCTCCAGAGTCTATGAGTGCGCTGATGGAGAGCGTGTCCTTACCCCGGGAGAACGTGGCAGGGAACAGGCGATTGGAGCTCCTTTGGGCTGGGGCAGGCTGGTAAGACTCACTAGGGCTCCCCCTACGAGTGAGTCTGCTCTTTTGGGCGGGTTGGACAGGCCCGGATGTAATGGCCCGCCCTTCCACAATAAAGGCACAGCCGGTCCCGCATCCTCTGCTCCCTCTCCTCCGTAGGTAGTCGTGACCGACCCAACTGCATCGGCTCCTCCTCGGTCTTGTGGGCCGACGAGGTCTGGGGTAACATGGGAGGACGTGAGGAAGGAGAGTGACCTTGGGGCTCGGGAACCGAGGAACAGTGGGAGAGACGGGTTTGTGTTGGTCTCTGGAGGGTTCCAAACTGTTGAGCGCGCTCCCGACGGCGCTCCTGCAGTCGTTCATCCGTTGAAAGCAGCGGGTCGATCCCTAACGATGAGATCCTTTATGGTGTCACTCAGTCCTCTTCGGTAGGCGCTCTTAAGCGCGGCGTCATCCCACCCACTGTCTGCCGCGAGAATCCTGACCTCCAGGGTGTAGTCTGCCACCGACCTGTGGTCCTTTTGTAAGAAATGGAGGCGACCTGCTGCGTCTTGTCCCTCAGCTGGGTGATTGAACACCAAGTTAAACTCTCGACGGAAGGCGTCATAGTCCGAGGAGAGCTGAACCTGATGGCCAACCGTGGCTATAGCCCAACTGAGGGCTCTGCCCGTAAGGAGGGACATAATTAGGGCCACCTTAGTCTCCCCAGTTCTATATCGGGCTGGCTGGTGTCGGAAGAGGAGCTCACATTGACCCAGAAACCTACCGCCAGGTTAGCGATCTGTGTGGTCAGGGAGGCAAGGGCGCTAGTCGTGGCAGTATCAGAGCCCTGGAGACTACTGATCTCCCCGGTGACCTGTGTGAAAGCGGATCCCAGTTCTGAACGGAGATGTGTGAGTTGTGCACCATGGTCCCTCACTACACTCTCCAGAACTAGAGTCGCCCTGAGACTGTCTGCCTCCTCAGGTTTACCTTGGCTCATTGTGGCTAGAATGTTCTGTTACACCCGTACACAAATCAGAGGCCAGTGTGGCAAAACCAAAAGAGGAAGCAGACTCAGAATGATTTACATAAAGCCCCTGTTTTCTATTTCTATTTTGTTAGTTCTACTTTTTATTTTGTTAGTTCTACTTCTATTTTGTATTCTTTTATAATTACTGTCGGCTGTCGGGCGTTTTGCACACAATGTTTTTCACTCACTGCTTATACTCACGTGTAAACTGTGAAAAGTGACAATAAAATACTTGAAACTTGAAGGGTTCTTTATTATATAATCAGAAAAATAGTTAGTATGTATATATGGATACATATATATATATAAATATAAATATACATATATATATAATATATATCTAAGAACATAATGATCCTAATAATAAAATATATCCTATAAATCAAACAAACTAAATACGGAGAAAAACCTAAGGTGTGTATGTGCGTGCGGGGTACTCAGCGCTGGGCTTAGGGAGAGAGTCAGGGCAGTCCAGTATTCAGGGGGTTCTGTGGGGGTCCGTCCGAGGGAAAGGGTATCAGCACAACACTGAGTTCCTGTTTTCTTCATCCGCACAATAATACGACTGCATCAGACTTTAGGGCATTTGGCAGACGCTGTTATCCAAAACGACGATTTGTCAAAAGAGAGACAGCAATATATATCACTGATATACTGTATATATAGAACAAGTACTTCATAAATACTAGGTGAATGGAACAAGTTTCTACACACACACACACACACACACACACACACACACACACGCACACACACACACACACACACACACACACACACACACACACACACACACACACACACACACACACACACACACACACACACACACATCTCTGTGTTGATCTTGGTTAGGTGACGTTTGGTTCCTGCTTCTATCAAGACTTACAGTATATATAAGAGAACATAATGTATATATAATAGTGTATATAGTATATATAATAGTGTATATAGTATATATAATAGTATATATAGTATATATAATAGTGTATATAGTATGTATAATAGTATATATAGTATATATAATAGTATATATAGTATATATAATAGTACATATAGTATATATAATAGTATATACAGTATATATAACAGTATATATAACAGTACATATAGTATATATAATCGTAACAGCGTTGGTGGTATGTCTTATCGTCAGCGATCAAGAGTCTTATTAGTGCATCTGAGAGAGCATTTTATTCATCATAATCTGAATTGGATCTCCATAATTACATGTTTACTCATATCAATGTATTTCTGGATATTCAAAATGACATTATGATATCTGGAATGGCTTAAAATGGCTTGTAGATATCTGAGTGAGTTTCTCCTAGTAACAATGATATTGCAGATATCCAGAAAGTATATTCTGGTTATCCTCAATTAAATATATCTCACATTTAGTTTGGAGTAGTGGGCCTACATATCTTGAAATACAATTTGTAGGCCTCCTAGTAAGGATGTTATTGTGGAGAACTTTAATTACCATTCTGACAAGTGACAATATAATTTGGACAACTCTGCGTGTCAAAGGAGTCACGTCTGCTCACCGGACGTCACAAGGCCTGCAGGTCAGGTCAGGAAGTTTGATGCACTATTGCATCAAACTTCACGTTCAGAATTGGTTTCCACGCAGACGTTTCCATTGTATGTTTTTTAGTCCATAATGTAGCCACATAGTGTCGTAGGCCAATCTAACGTAGAAATATGACTATTGATACAATTATTAAATCACTTGGAAGAAACAGACTTTCCCAAATCTAAGATTTATGACAAGGATCGCTTTTGCCGATAATATTCCCCCTTCATTTGCTGACAAATGCTTTATGACATGAAACAGACGGCGCGCATCTAAACAACGCAATATATAAGAATATAACATTATACATATAACATTATGACAATATAATATAACATTATAACATTATAACATTATGACAATATAATATAACATTATAACAATATAACATTATGGACAATATAATTATAAACAAATAACAATATAACATTTATAACCAATTAACATTATGACAATTATAATATAACAATATAAACAATATAAATTATAACATATGAAATACATTATAAATTAATAACATATACATTATGACAATATAATATAAAAAAATAATAACAATATACATTATAACAATATAACATTATGACAATATAATATAACAATATAACAATATAACATTATGACAATATAATATAACAATAAACATTATAACATTATAACATTATAACATCATAACATTATGACAATATAATATAACAATATAACAATATAACATTATGACAATATAATATAACATTATAACAATATAACATTATGACAATATAATATAACAATATAACAATATAACATTATGACAATATAATATAACATTATAACAATATAACATTATGACAATATATATAAACATTTAAATCTGTTTTCTGTGTGTGGTGTGTGTGTGTGTGTTGTGTGTGTGTCTGTGTGTCTTGTGTGTGTGTGTGTGTGTGTGTGTAGTGTGTGTGTGTGTGTGTGTGGTGTGTGTGTGTAGTGTGTGTGTGTGTGTGTGTGTGTGTGTGTGTTCTGGTGGGCGTGCACCAAACTCTCTGACAGTCCAGCAGCGACCGACTCTTTGAAGCCGAAACGTCTTGAAGTTGTGCAAAGTGTGATGAAGACACAGAGGAAGACAAACGCCAAGCGGTTGCTCACTCCGGCCGAAAGCGGCGGTCGTTGGCGGTCGACTGAGCCACGCCCACAATTAAACATAATTTTTATTGACATCATTTATTTATTATTTATTTATTTATATTAATTTGTATGTTGCCGTTTATTGTGCAATAAAAAAAGTTTAAATAGTTAGTTCCTTTTTTGCTCACTAGGTTGTTAGGGGGCGTTCCCCTACTGTTCAAACTTCCCATTTCATAATATAGGTTGTCAGGGCCTTTTTATATTTTAAATATGTCACCATTAATTATCTTTACATTTCCATGGATATATTACTTAAAAGGTAGTATTATATCATATAAATAAATACTTTATATCCAATGTTATTTTGCCTGATGTATTGCAGTTTTACATCTTTTTAAGTGTCATCTTGTGGATAAATGTCTTCAGGATGTGTACCTGATGTATACCCCAATAAAGATAATGAATCACAGAACTGAAATTATATTTCATTTGACCAGCATTTGTATATCAGTTTACATAAAGTGTGGATGCTCTTCCTCAATGCCACAGATTTTGCTATAACATAGACCTAGAAACATACAATATGTCAAATCCCATTGTCACCAATGTGGTGCAAAACCAGTGGCACTATGGTGTTGTTATACGCCTGAAGGAGTTCTGGAGGATATTCTAGAGACCAAGTCTGCCTCTGTGCCACCAAAGCTCATCATATATAATCACTCAATGAGAGGAAATCAAGGGCATCAATTCTAAGGGATATGATCCTGGAATGGGATTGGGGGGGGGGTGTTAGGATCAGTCACTTTGTGGCACAAGATTCCCTCTCAAGGCATAAGTGTATTCCAATGCTGTAGTAATGCTTAACATTTAGGGCCATGGACCTATCTTTTTGTGTCCACATACCTCCTGATAGTTTGTAAGTCCGGGTCCCCTAGCTGAGTGATGTCCAAGTCCTCAGAGCCAGAGCCTCTGATCCTCCTCATCCTCCTCTTGTGGGCCCGGAGTGGCATCGACTGCGTGCCCACTGCTAGCAACCTGCCGGCCATATCACCTGCAGAGAAGGGAGCTGCGGGAAACCTACAGAGTGCACCAGCATTGGCATTTTCCCACCGAGCCCGATACTTCACTTCAACGTCCAAAAGAGGCTCGTCGGCCACCCACCTCTGCATCACTGGCTGAATGTCCACTTACTTTTGTTTTTCAATGCAAATAATACAAAATACAAATACTAGCTGCGTGACGTGCTGCTAGCTGCGTGAATATATTCCTTGTGAACAAATAATTTCATATCCATATACTTCTTATTTATTAGAATAATCTCTTCATGTGCAATCATTCTTTTTTTATTCTGCCACCTTCCTGAAGGACCAGAATGCCCACTGCCAAGGGCTCATCACATGACTTGGGTAGTGGATCTTTCCATTGCTGACCCTTATTCTGAAACTTCTCATGTATATCAGAGACCACCTCCAATATTTACCAGAACAGAAAATGGCATGTTATTATTATTATTATTATTATTGTGCCTTGTTATTATATACAGTATGTACCTTGTACATTTGTCTGTACACCAGTTTTGTTTGTTCATAGAAAAATGAAGTAAAGAAACACTTTTGAAAGATTTTATTAAAACGAATCATGAAAAGTACAACAAATACAATGAAGACATACCCTGGAAATCCAGAGTTCTCGCGAGAGCACAATTTGAATTTGCTCAGCGAGTACTCTGGTAATGAGGTAACATGCTCATTAGCTATGCCTGTTGTTCCGACATAAACCAATCACATCGTGTATCTGATATAGGCGGGCCAGAGGCGGGCTAAACAGATGACGTCAGCGCTGCGATGGAATCAGTCCGGAATCAGTCAGTAACATTGCAAGATGGCTATCGAAAATGTTGACTGAGTATCTGTACAAACTAGGGATGCACCGATACCACTTTTGTAAGTACAAGCACTTACATTTGGGTACTTGCCGATACCGAATACCGATACGAGTACTTAATTAAAACCATTACAGTTCTAATGACTTTGAAAACATGTTATTTTTGTCTGGGGGGGGGGGGGTGCTCCGTTAATTTGCGGTTCTCGACTGGGGGGGGGGTGCTCCGTTAATTCGTGGTTCTGATGGGGGGGGGGGTGCTCCGTTAAATTGGTGGGGCCATGTCCCCAGCGTCCACTAAAATTCTACGCCCATGCTCGGGTACAATGCGCAGTTGCTTATTAACATCCATAAACAGCCAACTCGGTTGCATCTCTTTATTGTCAATATTCCTTGGCTAATGAATATTACAAGGTTAACGTTGCGTTGCCAAAAGTGGGTCATCTTCGTGGTATTTACCATTAAGCTAACATTTACGTCTCTGTCAAACTATTCTCCACACAAACACACTCTTTCTCGTCGCTCTGGATACGTCACCCTCCGTGTATTGCTTCCTGATTGGTCCGTAGTGTTACCCAATTGCGTGCAGTGATATTTTCAAACGCATGCTTGGTCGCGCCCCTCGACGTTGGGCCATTTTCATTGCTCATTACCAGACCTACAGCTTTCTATATGTGGGTCTGGATTTCCAGGCTAATGAAGACTTAAAATCTCGAAAAATGTATATTTACAGTAAACACAAAATAACATATCAATACTTTAACAAACAATATTTGTAACTATTTACAATACAACTATTATTTACAACTATTAACTATTTACAATACTATTTACAATACTATACTATTTACAAACTATTAACAACACATTTCACATGGACAAATCTACAGCAATGCATCATATTCTATCAGATCTGATGTTATAGAATATGATGCATTGCTGTAGGTTAAACTGCCCAACACTGTCGCGGTGGATGTGCTGGCAGTCACTGCAGATGTGCCGGGAGCCAGGGTGGATGTGCCGGAAGCAGTGGTGGATGTGGCAAAGCCCAGACTGGATGTGCCAGGAGCCACGGTAGATATGGTTCGAGTGGTGGAGACGTTGGAGGCCAGACTGGATGTATTGTGGGACAGGGAACTGAGACCAGATGTAATGGTGGAGGGACCAGGAGTCGGAGAGGCTGGAGCCTGAGGGACCTCCAGGTCCGCCACTGTGGGGTCGTCTGTGATGTCAGAGAAGCCCTCATCTTCCGCCACGTTGTCCTCCACATCATGCTCTTCAATCAACTGAGCAGTCTCCTCCGAATCAGGGTGCATATCCTGCGGTGCCTGACCAGTCTGCCGGAACAGATACCGTACCCCTATGAGCTCTCCTGAAACAATAGTGAAAGTGGATCATTTACAAAAGTTAATAAAGTTAATAAAAGATTTTAAAACCAAGTTGAATTACAGTGCCAACGTGTTCACAAATGCTTACCAGTGTAACGTGAGGGCGGACAGAACTCCGGTGCCACTTTCCTGCCGAACAGCTTCTGGTAATTGTTGTTTCCGCAGTGAAGCGGGTCACCTAAGTAGCTGCGTAAGGCAGACGGTCCAGTAGACAGGGCAGCACTACCACGGCCTTGGTTCCACCGATGCAGTCCTTCCAGCAGGTATAGCTGAACATTCAGGCTGTTGGCACTGGTCCCGAGAAGTACATCAGTAAATATTCAATGATGAAATATTCTTGTACTATACAACACATGAGCCAACATGTCTGACAGACACAAACCTAAACAGTTGCTATTTCATCTCTATTTACCTGGGTTACTCTTTACACACACACACACACACACACACACACACACACACACACACACACACGCTGTATTTATAGCCTAAGTGACCTCAAAGCATTCGCCTTAACATGACAACATTAAACAGCGGCTGACGAGAAGGAGTGAAATGGATTGGAGCGGCATTCTAAAGTAGTTAGAGAGCTAATGAATCATTAGACAACACGAACAAGGTGGAGATACTTCTATAAAATGACTTCTATATTTAAAGTGTTGTCAGATAACAACTGGGAGGTAAATACTCCACCATGGTCGCTGAGGACATGGGAACCAATTTAACCTCTCCGCGCAACAATTCCTCCGCTGTTGGATTGGTCAAATGTGAAACGCCGGAGATGAAATTCTCCGGCTGTGATTGGTCAAATGTTGAAGGGCGGGAAGAAGCCAGCAGCAGGTCCTGTGGCAGCCCCCGTGTTGGACATCAGTCCAGAGGGAGGCGCTAGTGAGCCAGCAGGCTGGCCAACTGCTCAGTCCAGGTCACTAGCAGCAGCCTCACAGTGAAGCAACCGGACCACTTGGGGTCAGGACCGCAGGAGATCCTTCTAGACACAAACATTGTGTATTCAGTGTGTCTTCTCTGACTCCCTCGTATCTGATGCTTACATTTACATCTGGTCATTGAGCAGACGCTTTTATCCCTCCCAGGTTGTGGTTGTCCCTCCTTCCAGGCATGGTTCAGAGGTCAATGGGTGTCATACGGGCGTTAAAAACAGGGCTAACAAAGCATAACACATTATAAAGGACAAAGTACAAATAGTAAATGAAATAGTAATATTGTGTACATATATGTCATATTTATATATGTAACTGTGTACATAATAATTAGTATTTTAAATTCATGTTTAATTTGGGATAACCAACCATTGTTTGGTAAGGCTTTTATGTGGTGAACAGCGACATCTAGTGGTGCGGCAGGAGAGTGTGACGTCACATTTCCTCACATGCTCTGGGATCACACACACACACACACACACACACTGTCGAGAAGGATTGATTCACCGGTGTCCGAAAAGCCATGTGATAGTAGAAGAATGAAGGGTGATGTGGGGTTATTGTAAACGTTCAGAGTTATCATGATGTTGCATGATAGTAAGTTTATCATATCCATTTAATGATATGGTATGTTTAAATTATTATCGACCATATCCAGGTAATGATATGTTATGATTCAATTATTGAGAAACATTATGTGTTCATTGTCGAGTTCGCTTAATAATGCGCGTGAGACAGACTGTGTACTAACGTTGACATCTTTATTTTCCCGCCCCCACACATCCGTAAATATCCCCGCACCCCACATTCACCACCCCCTCCTATTGGTCCCCAGCCTACCAACATAGGGGCTTCCTATTGGCTAAACCTAAATATCAATCAACTGTTGTGAGTAACATTGAACAATACCACATCTTCCCTTTTAAGATAACAAAGAATAAACTGTTGTTTCCATTCAACCATTCGAACCCTGTAAGGAAAAACAATGTTAGGCACTTTAGTGAACATTGGAACTTGTATTAAAAACTGTGCATTAATTAAACAACTGCCCTGAATTCTCCCATTGTAACATACCGTGTTTTAACTACACCCATTAGCTTCAACTAAGCTTTCACATAACCAGGACACCATAACACAACAATAAAAGATTTCTTTCACTTCATTTCAGTTCACAAGTTAAGCCTATTGGGCTTAATGACGGCTCTCCCAGACCTAGTTCTGAGAGTGGGAGTCTCTGCAGGTGAGACTGGAGGTGTGACGGGGGAGCCTGCTCTGACATGTGCTGCTGTGGTGGAGTCCTCTCTTGTATAGGCGTCTGTAGAGGTATCAGATGCAGGCGGTTGCGTCTCACCACCCCCTGAGGTAAATCCACCAAATAAGACCTTGGAGTAAAGTGGTTCTGGATCACAGTTCCAGACGTCTTAGCGTCGGTGACCCATACCCGTTCTCCTGGTGACAAGTTACTGAGCATTTTTGCACGGTGACGCCTGTTGTAGTATGCAGCATCTGACATCCTCTTCTCCTTTTCCTTCTGAGCCAGTGCGCTGCTGTCAGGCAGTGTAGGGTCCAGATGAGAGGGAACCGTTGGCACCGTGGTGCGTAAACGTCGGCCCATGAGAAGCTGAGCCGGGCTGTATCCATTCTGAAGAGGAGTGGCTCTATAAGCGAGTAGAGCCAGATAGGGGTCATCTGCCTTTTTTAGAAGATTTTTCACCGTCTGGACCGCTGCTGGTGACATGTCTGAATCCGTATGCAGCTGCAAACAAGGCGAAGGCCTGTCCAGAAAACTGAGGTCCGTTATCTGACATCATTACCTCCGGGATGCCATGGCGAGCGAATATCGACTTTAGATGAGTAATGATGTCGGTGGATCTGGTGTGAGATAAGAGTGCAATCTCAATATATCTCGAGAAGTAGTCGACGACAAGTAAGTACGTCTTACCTCCCAGTTCAAAGAGGTCCGCCCCCAACCTTTGCCATGGTCGGTCAGGGCGCTCTGAGGGCATGAGCGGCTCATTGCGATTGTGTCTCTCTTGTATGCATGTTCTGCATTTGAGTACCATGTCATTTATCTGCTGACCGAGTCCTGGCCACCATACAGACTGGCATGCGCGTGCTTTACATTTCACAACACCTTGGTGTCCTTCATGCAGCTTGGCTAGCACATCGTTCCGAAGTGTTGCAGGTATTACCAGCCGTGAGTCTTTTAGTAGCAAGCCGTCTTCCACTGTGAGTGTGGCTCGCTCTAGCCAGTAGTTTTTCCACACTCAAAACAAACCCACAGCCCATAAGCCTATGATCCCCCCTCAGTATTGCACATGGTCCAAGTAGGACAAACAACGGAATGAAACTAAACGGCACAAGTTCTAAGTGAAAAACAGTGATCACTATGTTGATCGTGTACTCCTCTCTTTTGTGACCAAAGGTCCCCACAGATCACTGTCTCTCTCTCTCTCTCTCTCTCTCTCGCTCTCTCTCTCTGCTCTCTCGCTCTCTCTCTCTCTCTCTCTCGCGCTCTCTCTCGCTCTCTCTGTCGCTCTCTCGCTCTCTCTCTCTCGCGCTCTCGCTCTCTCTCTCTCTCTCTCTCTCTCTCTCTCTCTCTTCTCTCTCTCTCTCTCTCTCGCTCTCTCTCGCTCTCTCTCTCTCTACCTCTCTCTACCTCTCTCTCTCTCTCTCTCTCTCTCTCTCTCTCTCCTACTCTCATCTTATTACGATGTATAAAGTAAAGGGCCCAACACTCCACATTCTTGTCTCCCCATATTTAATTGCTTTCCCTGCATTTCTATCCGCATGATACAGGGTTCCTAAAAGGCATAGCCGGCCTACACTCTGGTTGATAAGAGCATTAATAATAATCCTGTAACTCTGCATGTACTTTACATTGTGTGTGTTGTGTGTTGTGTGTGTCAGTGTGTGTTTGTGTGTGTGTGTGTGTGTGTGTGTGTGTGTGTGTGTGTGTGTGTGTGTGTGTGTGTGTGATGAACCTGTGTGTGTGTGTGTGTGTGTGTGTGTGTGTGTGTGTGTGTGTGTGTGTGTGTGTGTGTGGTGTGTGTGTGTGTAACACTGGTCAATTAAAGACTCAAGTAGTGTGTGTGTGTGTGTAACACTGGTCAATTAAAGACTCAAGTAGTGTGTGTGTGTGTGTAACACTGGTCAATTAAAGACTCAAGTAGTGTGTGTGTGTGTGTAACACTGGTCAATTAAAGACTGCAAGTAGTGGTGTGGTGTGTGTGTAACACTGGTCAATTAAAAGACTCAAGTAAGTGTGTGTGTGTGTTGTAACACTGGTCAATTTAAAGACTCAAGTAGTGTGTGGTGTGTGTGGTGTGTAACACTGGTCAATTAAAGACTCAACATAGTGTGTGTGTGTGTGTGTGTGTAAACCTGGTCAATTAAAGACCTCAAGTAGTGTGGTGTGCGTGTGTAACACTGGTCAAATTAAAGATCAAGTGTGGTGTGTGTGTGTACACTGGTCAAGGGTTAAAGACTCAAGTAGTGGTGTGTGTGTGTGTGTGTGTGTAACATGGTCAATTAAAGATCAAGTAGTGTTGTGTGTGTGTGTGTGTGTGTGTAACACTGGTCATTAAAGACTCAAGTAGTGTAACACTGGTTCAATTAAGAGACTCAAGTAGTGTGTGGTGTGTGTGTGTAACAATGGTCAATTAAGTGTAGTGTGATGTGTGATTGGTGACACTGGCATCTAAGCTCAGTAGTGTGTGTGTGTGTGTCAAACACTGGTGCAACCTTTAAGACTCAGTAGTGTGTGTGTGCTGTCTGTAACCACTGGTCAATTTAAAGCGGAGTGTGTGTGTGTGTGTCTGTGTGTGTTGTGTCCTGTTGTGTGTGTAACACTGGTCAATTAAAGACTCAAGTAGTGTGTGTGTGTGTGTGTAACACTGGTCAATTAAAGACTCAAGTAGTGTGTGTGTGTGTGTAACACTGGTCAATTAAAGACTCAAGTAGTGTGTGTGTGTGTGTGTAACACTGGTCAATTAAAGACTCAAGTAGTGTGTGTGTGTGTGTGTAACACTGGTCAATTAAAGACTCAAGTAGTGTGTGTGTGTGTGTAACACTGGTCAATTAAAGACTCAAGTAGTGTGTGTGTGTGTGTAACACTGGTCAATTAAAGACTCAAGTAGTGTGTGTGTGTGTGTAACACTGGTCAATTAAAGACTCAAGTAGTGTGTGTGTGTGTGTAACACTGGTCAGTTCTGTATAGGTACATACTGTATATAATAACAAGGCACAATAATAATAATAATAATAATATTACAGTGTAATCCGCTTATAGTGATCACGTTTGTCGGGTCAAATTGATCACTATAAGCGGTTGATTACTATAACCGACATTTTCTAATTTTCTTTATTTTGTCTGCAGATTACCATCCAATTGACATTTGTATATATAATACATGAATACATGTATAAAGTAATGAAACGGACAGCTTTGCTTCGACGAGTCTCCGCTTTTCCTTCAGAGAAAGTGACTTTCTTTTACCCGACATGGTGAGCGATGTGCTGCAGCACCGGCCGTCGAAGACGTGCACGCGCTCACCGGCCGTCGAAGACGTGCACGCGCTCACCGGCCGTCGAAGACGTGCACGCGCTCACCGGCCGTCGAAGACGTGCACGCGCTCACCGGCCGTCGAAGCAATAGTGCATCAAACTTCCTGACCTGACCTGCAGGCCTTGTGACGTCCGGTGAGCAGACGTGACTCCTTTGACACGCAGAGTTGTCCAAATTATATTGTCACTTGTCAGAATGGTGATTAAAGTTCTCCACAATAACATCCTTACTAGGAGGCCTACAAATTGTATTTCAAGATATGTAGGCCCACTACTCCAAACTAAATGTGAGATATATTTCACTCCTTAATGTTGGGAGTTGTGGATGTATTAACCTTGTGGGCTGTTAACTCTCCACTCTGCCGTGTACTCGGCCTACGCGTCTATTTAGCTTCACTCTTATCTGTTAGCCCTGAGAGGCCTTTAAGATGCGCTCGCTGTTGGTGGGCAGACAGTCAGTCTGGCGGGCTCTGTTACATCTCCATATGAGACCACAATGCTCATAACTTCTGCATTCTTTTCTCCCGTCCCAGAGGCGTGACTTGCACGTCCAAAACCGTCTATATGCTCCATGTATCTGAATAAACGTTGAATCATTGTGGGCGACGCTGCCTTGTGTCACATTGATAACTGCGCTCGCTGCTACGCTTACAGACAGTCCTCAACCTGAACCTCAGCCACATTAGATGACCGCTCAGAACATAACACTTCAAAACTATTGAGTGGCCTTTTTTACAGTTACTTTTTACTGTTATTTTTTACTTTTTCTGAGTCACACAACAACCACAGCGTCATTCTTCCAAGGTCCACGACGTCACCTTTGCCATTCGTGAGTATTGGGATTTTTATTTCAGATATCCAGAATATACTTTCTATCAAGACTTATAGTATATATAATAGTATATATAGTATATATAATAGTGTATATAGTATATATAATAGTGTATATAGTATATATAATAGTATATATAGTATATATAATAGTATATATAGTATATATAATCGTAACAGTGTTGGTGGTATGTCTTATCGTCAGCGATCAAGAGTCTTATTAGTGCATCTGAGAGAGCATTTTATTCGTCATAATCTGAATTGGATCTCCATAATTACATGTTTACTCATATCAATGTATTTCTGGATATTCAAAATGACATTATGATATCTGGAATGGCTTAAAATGGCTTGTAGATATCTGAGTGAGTTTCTCCTAGTAACAATGATATTGCAGATATCCAGAAGCAGGAACCAAACGTCACCTAACCAAGATCAACACAGAGATGTGTGTGTGTGTAGTGTGTGTGTAGAAACTTGTTCCATTCACCTAGTATTTATGAAGTGCTTGAAGCTTGTTCTATATATACAGTATATCAGTGATATATATTGCTGTCTCTCTTCTGACAAATGTACTTATTGTAAGACGTTTTGGATAAAAGCGTCTTCCAAATGCCTTAAAGTCTGATACAGTCGTAGGATGAAGAAAACAGGAACTCAGTGTTGTGCTGATAAATTAGACTGTTTCACTGAGAAACCGCATGAGTAGGAGATTAAGAAAAGAAGAAGTAGACTTGTTCATCACGCCCTAAAAAATGTGTTTCTATGCAAAAGGCCCAGAAGCTCCCAGCAGTTCATGTTGATTCAATATGTAAAGATGAAGGATGTCTTTGAATGTACTTTTCTGGTTTTGTTCAACAAACTGTATGATGAACTGACAGCAGCAGCAGCAGCAGCAGCAGCAGCAGCAGCAGCAGCAGCAGCAGCAGCAGCAGCAGCTGTGGTAAATGACAAACTATGAATTCAGCTGCAAAGGGATTTCTATCTCTCCTTCTGACACTATCAGGTTGACACATTTACCTTCTGAACATTTAGTTGAACTGTTTAAATGAGCAGGACAACCGCAATGAGCAACGGGGGAAACCACAGCATGTTGTAAATAGACATGAAATGACCTGCTGTGTTTGGGTTAAGAAATAGAGAAGGATGTGGAGTATTGGTTCATTCATCTTTGGGAAATATCACATCAATGCCGGTTGTGTACAGCTTCTTGCAGTAAAAGTTATAGTCTACACAATATTACATAATACGTATTTGTGAGGATATTTTCACGTGGGATTCCAGACTATTTCAACTATTTCCTGATTGCTGTGAGGCACCGCAAGCGCTGTCATGGTTTCTGCTAACTTCCTGTCTGTTTTTTGCGATTAGCACTGCCCTCCCTCCTCCCCTCGTCACCACATGAACGCGGTTCAGGCGTGACTTCCTGTCTCCTTTTCCTTCTTCTTTTTCTTCTTTTTCTTCTTCTTCTTCTTCAGCGTCTCTTTATTTATTTCGCTGGCCGTGTTTGGTTTCGTGAGCCGTTCCTGGGAACGCAGGAGTCGGTAGCTTCGGCTGTTCCACCGTTGTCAGTCAACGCTGAAATCCTGTCGCCCACCTGTGAACACTCAGAGAGGACCGCCTCTTTGTGGAGCTCTCTCTCGCCTGATTGGATGAAATCCAATCAGATTTGGAGCCAATTCTTAAACCCAGTCCGTCCCTGGAGGTTTTACATGTGGGATTAACGATGCTAAAAAAAAACCACAATCAACCTCCAGTTGTGATCATTGTGCATTTGATCAGCTGAACCTCGGTGTCTTGTTCGTTCTCAAAGACGTGTGTGTCTGTCTGTCTGTCTGTCTGTCTGTCTGTCTGTGTGTGTGTGTGTGTGTGTGTGTGTCAGGCTTAAAGACAGTCACACATACAGGGTTGATTATTGGATGGACAGACAGACAGGTAGAAGGACAAAAAGACCAGACTTTAAAGGGTGTGTCAACAGGTAAGAAGGACTGGGTGGGCTATACTCATTAAAATATAACCCCCATGAATGTAAGCAAGTCATTTTGAGGCAAGTGGAAACTGTGCTTCATGGGTTGTAGGCTTATTGGCCCTTTAAACATAGTTCATGTGGTAAAAAGGATTGGATTGGTTATAATATAGGACACAGAGCAGGTCAAAGAATGTCAAATTCAAAGTGTTTCATTGTCATGTACATCCTAACACAGGGCCACTCTGAACAGTGAAATACTTGTGACAAGTAGGCAAAAAAGACAAAGAAGGAAGAAGAGAACAATGTTTTATATATATATATCTATATAGATATATATATATAAAATATACATATATATAAAATATACATAAGCTTCAAGTGATTGGCCATACATTTTTTCTGCCAGGATAATATAATTATTATAATAATAATTATTATAATAATAATATAACAATTTTTTTACCAACATGTATTTCTCCTTGTATGTACTTTGTACTTATACTTGTATGTGTTTAAATATCATCCGAGCAACAGAGTAAGCGGAGGAGACGACAAACGATGAATTTGCCATCAACAGCAAGAAGATGTCTCGCTCTCCTCCTGTTGGTATCAGGTCAGTACATTTACCTTCAGTACGTCTAGTTGAACTGTTTAAAGGTCCTGTATGTAACAATAATGAATCCGTTCAGGGACTACATGTAGGATTTTACAGCACAAATTGCTTTTAATTGGCAGTTTGTGAGCAGGTTGTGGTTGAAGTTAAAACATGAGAGCTTCCCCGACTCTCTCTGTTGTGTAGAACAGCTTCTGGGCTGATTTCTCTTATATTTGAGTCTGGTCGGATTTCACGGGAAAAAGGAACCAAGTGACATGTATGTAAGCGTGGATAATTAAATTTTAAATGTTTCACCTCAATACACGTTGTGTCTCTTGAAGATAAAGTGATGTTACATTGTCTTAGCAGTCATATTCTCGCTAGGCTGAACGATTTGACAGTTGTATTTGACATTAATATATTCACTTGCATGCTTTCCTGACTCACCCAATGTTGCTTTTTACCATTAAGGCTCTCTCACTTCTGTTTTCAATAAGATTTGTGGTTGCAGCCAGCCATTGGTCCATTGAGCTGCCCCATCTGCCCTTTGACCCATGTCAAGACTAACCCCCCAATCACAGCCCAAGCCTCAATCGATTGACCACCCAAATTATTAGGGTCCCTCTCTCTTGTGCACGGAAAGTGCCGTTGGAGAAACTGGAAATCGAAGCGAGACACTTCCTGATTGAACGCCTCGGCGAGACATTCATGCAACATTGAAGGGTTAATGTTGTCCCTTTTTGCATCCAACATGCAGGTGTTTAAAGTTAGGCTGGGCAATAATTGAATATTATAGTTTATTGTGTTTAAATGGTGTTGTATCGTCATGAAATGTAGGCATCAAGTTATTGTGTTAACCACTTTTACAGTCTAACCTCGTTACAATGACAACATATGCCCTTAGGATCCAAATGTTAAATTCATCAGAATATTGTGATATGAATTGATATTGTGTCATGTCCTCATGATAATTGTGATCTTTTACATGTTGCTCAGCCCTAATTTTAAACGTGCATTATGTAGGATTTTGTTCTGTTGCACATTCCGCTGAGCATGGCCACTTTTTCATTTCACTGCATATCCTGCGTTGGTTTTCTGCATTGATGAGATGATGTGCCCATGCTGTCACGAGCCATATAGTTTAGCTTACTTGCTACCTCTTTATCAGGTTGCCAAGCCCAGACGGAAGATCTCCAGGAACTCCCCGACCGACTAGAGATCACGAGACTGGGTAAGCAAAGTCCACTATCTCTAACATGTTTCTCTCTCAGCAGGGGTCAGCATGTAGATGTAGTTTCCAGCTCCACCCAACAGCCTCCATCTCTTCATGTATGTTGTGATCATGTGTCTGGTTGGGGTTTTGTTTTTGTTGTGTTTTTTACAGAACTGTGGGATGGAGATGGCTGGAGAGATATTAACTCACCCGGAGGTGTCTGCTCTCCAAGAGGATCAGAGGTTTACATGTACGCCTACTATACATACCATATTGAGTCGGGTGAAAAAGGAACCAAGTGATATGTATGTAAGCGTGGATAATTAAAATATATATATTTCATAGCTTTTTTAAATGTGTACATGGTTTAATTCTGATTAGAACTAACATTAGTTTGTGATTGTTATTGTCTCAACCCACGGAGCTCAGAATGCACTGATTCTTACATATAGTACCTTTAAAGGAGCACCTTTAAAGGACTAAAGGACCCTTAACAGAACAACCACAATGGGTGAAACCACAGCATGCTGTAAATAGATGTGAAATTAAATAATTGACCTCTAGAACGCAAGTTTATATACTTGAGTTTTGGTTCATTAGTCTATGGGGAAATCACCTCAATGCAAGTTGTGTCTCTTGAAGATAAAGTGATGTTACATTGTTTTAGCAGTCATATTCTCGCTAGGCTGAACGATTTGACAGTTGTATTTGAAATTAATATATTCACCCAACTTTGACTCACCCAATGTTGCATTTTACCGTTAAGGCTCTCTCACTTCTGTTGGTTTTGAGCTGCCCCATCTGCCCTTTGACCCATGTCAAGACTAACCCCCCCAATCACAGCCCAAGCCTCAATCGATTGGCCACCCAAATTATTAGGGTCCCTCTCTCTTGTGCACGGAAAGTGCCGTTGGAGAAACTGGAAATCGAAGCGAGACACTTCCTGATTGAACGCCTCGGCGAGACATTCATGCAACATTGAAGGGTTAATGTTGTCCCTTTTTGCATCCAACATGCAGGTGTTTAAAGTTAGGCTGGGCAATAATTGAATATTATAGTTTATTGTGTTTAAATGGTGTTGTATCGTCATGAAATGTAGGTATCAAGTTATTGTGTTAACCACTTTTACAGTCTAACCTCGTTACAATGACAACATATGCCCTTAGGATCCAAATGTTAAATTCATCAGAATATTGTGATATGAATTGATATTCATTGGATTTTGTTCTGTTGCACATTCCGCTGAGCATGGCCACTTTTTCATTTCACTGCATATCCTGCGTTGGTTTTCTGCATTNACCCTTCAATATAGTTTCTCCTCCTTCTTCCCTTTATCATAAGTTGTGCCCATAATGTACTGGTGTTTACTAAGGTTATAATCTGTAGTCAGGTGTGATATTAGTCTGTATCTCTTAAGAGTGTGTTACCTCCTTTTTTAAAGGTTTATTTTAAGGTTTTGTATTTCCAGTTTTGCCATGCTGTTATTCACTTATGGTTAGGCTAAGTCTAATTATTATTTTTATTATTAATATTTCTTTCCCTGTTCCCTTGTTACTCCATAACCATTCCTCATTATAGGTCCTCACTCCCCTAGGGAGAGGAGGTTGAGTGCATTGCTTGGGATTATTGCATTTATCATACATGTAATCCTAATAAGTTTTATTATGACATGTGTTGCTAACTTTTTGCTATGCATTGCACTGTTCCCCTGCTAACGCCCTGCAATAAAAACTATCACGTAATTGATTAATAGATTCATGTGGACATTTGATCATTGCCGAAGGTGAAAGGGTTCAAGAGTGTTGACGATATCACATGGTTCTAAGAGGTCACTTTAGTCCCCTTATATAAAACATATCCCTAGGGCTTATTCTTATCCAAGCCTTTAAATATTTCCTAGCAAACCAACAAGAGCCCGGATCCCAGGGGAGAGCTGCCATAACGAACGTGATCAGATCCGGGGGCTCAGCGCCAGTGTTATGACTCGAGCCGCCGTACTGAAGCAAGCGGGGTAGACGTTCGATGCTAAGGCAGATAGGGGCTAGGCGAGTCTCCCCCACGACCTGTTACCACCGTTACTGGATACAGGTTTTGCATCACCTCCGTTAGAGGAGGCAATACGACGGATCTAACATACACACACTACACACACACTACACACACACACTACACACACACACTCTCTGACTCTATCTATCTCTCCCCCTCCCATTTTCTCTCTCATCAATACACTCACCAAGCGTGAAGTCGATCGGATTAACGGTTGTTGTGTTGTTGCGCTGAGAATACGGACGCAGCTCGCACTTTGTTCATACTAGGACCAGCACGTACCAACGGCCCCGCTACCCCATACTCCCGTAGTACCCCCCACAGGATTCCCCGGGGGACACGGTCATAAGCCTTCTCCAAATCCACAAAGCACATGTAGACTGGATGGGCAAACTCCCATGCCCCCCCCCGACAACCCTGTAAGGGTAAAGAGCTTGTCCACTGTTCCACGGCCAGGACGGAATCCGCATTGTTCCTCCTGAAGCTGAGGTTTGACAATCGGCCGGAGCCTCCTTTCCAGCACCCTGGAATAAACTTTCCCAGGGAGGCTGAGCAGTGTGATACCCCGATAGTTGGAGCACACCCTCCGGTCCCCTTTTTTGAAAATGGGGACCACCACCCCAATCTGCCATTCCACAGGTACTGTCCCCGACCTCCACGCTACATTGACTAGGCGTGTCAGCCACGACAGCCCGAAATGTCCAGAGCCTTCAGCATCTCAGGGCGAATCTCATCCACACCAGGCGCCTTGCCACTGAAGAGCTTTTTGACTACTTCAGTGACCTCTACCAAGGATATGGGTGAGACTTCCCCCGAGTCTTCAGACTCTGCCTCTACCTCCTTCTTT
>PIJE02001575.1:95805-113011 GCA_002895965.2 Coryphaenoides rupestris | reverse complement strand
TGTCTCTGTCTTTCATAACTATTATCTCTCTCTCTGTCTCTGTCTATCTCTCTCTTCTCTCCTATGCTATCATTATCTCTCTCTCTCTCTCTCTGTCTGTCTCTCTCTCTCTCTCTCTGTCTGTCTGTCCTAGCCCCACAGCGAAGCCACACACACAAAGTGTATGCATACAGTTGTACGGTTAGCCTTGAAGACTTGTGTGGAAAGAATGTGTGCTTGTATGATATGTGGTTTTCCATCCACTCATTCAAGGTTTTAGTTTTTTTTTCTCTTTTCAGACCCTCAGTTTAGGGCTTGTACTTGGCGTCCCATCGCACGTGTCCTTGAGTTTCCTTTTTTTCGTCCTGCTGCGTTGTTGTGTGCCAATATCATGATAAGCGGTGCTTAAAATAAAGTTTGCAACGTCAGTCTGAAATACTCAAGAGGCAGATCTTCTGAGTTCTGGACTATTCCTTCAAGCAGATAGGCCTAACTAAGAGATGTTATTGTAGGCCAAACATATACACCTGTCACTCAGGATCTGGGAGCATTATTCACATTCTTAATCTTAATCTGCACAAATGTGCACGACTTTACCTGACCTGATGTGCCAGATGCTTTGTTTCTCAGAACCACCTGGCAGGTCGTCAATGGAAACTGTTTGGGGGAAAAAGTTTGGGGGAACTTTCAAAAAATAAAATCCATGGCAGGCGATTGGCTGAACCATCTGTCTGTCCGCCATTGTTCTGTAATGAGCGAACCGTTGCTTCTCTCGGTCCTCACGCCTAAACCGCGTCCTGTAGCTGCCAGCAGGGTGCTGATTGGTCCGAACAAACAAACTTAATCTTAGATCTTAAGAGGGTAACTGAACGGCGAAGAATGCGAGATCGGAATAGTCTCGCGAGGCTATGATTTGCCAGTAATGCAAAACGCACACAGGCACACATTTGCAGACACGCGCATGCACACACGTCGTCAAAATGTATGTATGCACAGTCAGAATTTAAATATACATCCGCAAGTATACAGTATGAGTATATATGTGCACAGAGCTACGCCCCAGAAGCCCTTTGACAACGTGCTACGGCACACAATGGCGCTGACTGTATTCAGAGAAACGAACCGAATCGTTAATCCTAATCAGGGCCCTGTTGTTTGGATCCCCCACCCCCCCGGTACCACATGTTCTGCCGTGTTAACGGAGCCCCTTCTGCGTCTGCGGTCCGCTGTTCATTCATTCGTTCTCAGCGCACCCCCTCGGTCCGTCCCCCGACTCTGTAAAGTGAGGAAAGTGTGACTCGGCTTCGTCCACCTTGCTGCCAAAAAACCAGTGGAGAAGGGGGGGAAAGCTGGAGCCGGAGCCAGACGCGCATACAAAGGACTGGCGACTGGCGAGGCCGAGGGATAGGATCCATTTATAATCTGCGTAATGGCGGGGTAATGGACAGCACATGTTGGCCTGCAACGAGGTGGCGGCGGATGGAGGAAGTCTGCTCTGCTGGCGAAGCCGTTTCCCGACCCTGTAATAAAAGCCGGATGAGTTTATTTATATAAAAAACAGCGCAGACTGTTCCTCTGGTATCTCTCACTCTTTTTGGCTATCTCTCTCTTTCACTCTATTACTCACTCTGCTCTTACACTCTCGCTCTCTCTCTCTCGATGGCTCATTCACTCTCATGCTAATTTTGTCCTTTTCTCTTTCTTCTCGTTCCTCTTTCTTCTTTTCTCTGTCTCTCTTTCATCCTCGCAGGACGTGGTGGTGCAAAACATGTCCCTGAAGGTGGGCCAAAAGCTGACCATCACAGGGGTGCCCAGGGCTGGTGCTGAACTGTGAGTATCTTGGAGGACAGATGGATACTGCTGCTCCCCACTCACTTACACTTTAAACTACTAGGGGGTGCGCGATATACTCAACAGTGAGGATATATATATATGTATATATATATATAAATATAAATATATATAAAGTAGTGTTTTCGCATCCAAAAGGCAAATGTTATCTGTTCTCTTTGGATCAAAGCGCACAGCTTGTCAAATGTAAATGTTTGTCAGTGTCACCTTAAAGTAATAATTAATGAATAACAATTGTAGCCATGGTTGCTGCCAATAAACATGGCTTCCCACCGCGACTCCTCCAATATCAGGTCACATGGTGGATGGTTGAAGCTGTGGGCCTTGATTAGCCACATTAGCCGACGCACCACAGGTGTGCAGCCTCACCTGCAGCCCCAGACTCTAATCCGCTCTGACTCGGGTGACCAGGTGAGGCTGCTTAAACCAGCCACCAACCAACCAACCACACACACTCCGCAATAGCCAAATACAATCCTAGTATTGTATACTAGGATTAATATCATTATTATACGAGTAGTAATATCAATGGGCACAAGTCATCAATTGATGTTCAGGTCTGACCGGATTGGTTTAGCATTTCACCTTCCGTTCCCGTGAAGTGGTTGTTGGTGGTGTATCGCGATTTGTAAATCATGAATCGAGGGCTGATTTTATGACGTCTCTCCACAGCTTCGCCCTGAACATCAGCGAGGGCGGGGACCACGGCCTGCACATGAACGTGCGCTTCAACGCCCACGGGGATGAGAGGGTGGTGGTCTACAACTCCTACCTGGCGGGCACCTGGGGGGAGGAGGTCCGCGAGGGGGGATTCCCCTTCAACCACGAGCAGCCCTTCACGGTGAGGCTGGGCGGGGGGGGGGGGGGCGGGGAGAGAGAGAGAGAGAGAGAGGAGAGAGGGAGAGAGAGAGAGAGAGAGGGAGAGTTGGGGATGGGGGAGTGAGAGATCTGATGCCATCGGTAGAGGGAGGACAATGAGTATCCATCCTGATGGGGGATTAAGATCTATTGATAAGCCATTGATTCAGATCAATAGATTTTTTTCCCCCTTTATAACAGGAAAAGAGGTAGATGGTAGAAATGGCACTTTATGTTAAACTGTTGGTCTGGTTATTATTGTGACCAAGGATATTTGGCAGGGTTAGTGTAACATTAGTGTAACATTAGGTTAGGGACATTGTGTTTGAAATTATTCCTAAAATTGCTGCACTGATCTGTTGGTCTGTGCTCTAAAATAAACAGGATTTAGCTGCTTAAACTTATGTATGTGTATGTGTATATGTCTATGTCTATGTATGTGTATATGTATATGTCTGTCTATGTCTATGTACAGTATATGTATATGTATGTGTCTATGTATGTGTCTATGTCTATGTCTATGTATATGTATGTATATGTCTATGTCTATGTCTATGTACAGTATATGTCTATGTATATGTCTATGTATATGTATGTGTCTATGTATATGTCTATGTCTATGTCTATGTCTATGTATGTGTATATGTATATGTATATGTCTATTCATTGATTCACTCGTATACCAAAATCCATTTGAATTGAAAAATGTTGCTTCTCGTGTCAAATATTGATATGCGATTAAAATGCGATTAATTTCGATTAATTAATTACAAAGCCTCTAATTAATTAGATACATTTTTTTAATCGAGTCCCACCACCAGTCATTATACATGATTAATCTGAAACATCTCTCAGGCTTTCATTTGGTGTTTCACTTTAGAGATGTCATAATCCATCTATAAATATGCAGATGAAATGGAGATGTGTGGCAGAGCGGGAACTGAGAACGGGTCAAAATGGACTCGACAAGAGGCGAGGTTTCTTGCGGTTTCATTTCTGCATGAACTATTATCCCACCTCTGCCAAAAAGCAGCTTCTTATCGGTGCTGGACATGTTGATGGACAAGTCTTCTCTTTGGCTGATGACTTGCGCTGCCCCCTTCCCAGAGGCCCTAACCCCCACAACTGGCTACTTTAAAATGATCTGTCAGAGAATAAAATGACTCGGATCATTATATATTGTCATTTATAGTTACTAGATACTGAGGAAAATGAAACGCAGTACGGTGTGACTCATGATGGAACCTGGGTGGTGAGGGCAGCCCTCATTGGCAGGACAAAATGGTGAACCCCCAAATACAGGACACCCCCTCCACCCCCCATGGTCAAAACAAATACAGTAGATATTACAGTAGATGGTTGTGTTTCCGAATAGTGTGAAATGAATGCTCAATAAGACCGATGCATATGTGGCCTGTGACTCATGATGAGGGGAAAAGGCAGATTTGAGAAGAGGAAACAGGGTTTTTAAGAGATTTGTCTATTTTAGGCAAAAAGTTAACTGTTGGTGCTTAGTGTGTACTGTAGAGATGTGAGAAATTGAGGAAACGGTCTTCACTATCAAACACCCAAATGAGAAAGATAAGATTTTTACATTTTAATTTCTATTCAAATAAAGTGTCTCATACAATTTACATTTACAAACAAAATTATATTTGCAAACCTCCATGGAAACCCATGACGAAAACTTTGTAAAACAAGGAACATTTCAAATGATATTGAGTGTATTGAGTGGAAAAGTACTTGATGACGACTATAATCTTTGCTGGTTCGATCCCTGGGTGTTGGTTGTTACCTTGCATGGATGGCACCGCCATCGGTGTATGAATGTGAATGAATGTGGGGCAACTGTAAAGCACTTTGGATAAAAGCGCAATGTAAATGCAACATTCCATTTACCATTTAATCTATTGTGTCTCTTTGTTCTGCAGTTCAATATCACCCTGAGCGCTGAGGAGTTCCTCATAGATCTGAGCGACGGCTTCCAAGGTCCACTTCCCCAACCGTCTGAGTGCCACCAAGTTCATGAACTACTCTGTCAACGGTCAAGTCAAAATCCACGGCTTCAACATCCAGTAACGCGGGATCCAAGCTCTCTTCCTTGTGTCTGTGTTTGTGTTTGTGCGCGCTTGTTTTACATGGGTTACATATCTCAGCTTCCAACAGTCGTAATATTACAGCACACCTCTGCCAGTTCACAGGAAGACAACAGGAAGAGACACACACACATGTGTGTGTGTGTGTGGGGACAGAAACACGCATTCACGATATATGTACACCTGACATTCCTGTATTGGGCATGCTTTTCCTGCAATTGTAATACCGATGTGTATTAAAAATAAATGTTTTTTAGCAATGATAATCAGCCTTTGGAGATTTATATATATAATATATATATATATATATATATATATGTGTGTGTGTGTGTGTCTCCTGTACTTGAGCTGATTGTAAGGTAACCGTGATGTTCCTTAGCAGTCGTAGCATGAAATATATAATAAATACACTCACCGCATTTATTGGCCACACCTAGCAGTACTCGGGTTGGACCTTCGAATTTCTTCCGTGGCATAGATTCAACAAGGTGCTGGAGAACATTCCTCAGAGATTTTGGTCCATATTGACATGATAGCATCAACGCAGTTGCTGCAGATTTGTCGGCTGCACATCCATGATGCGAATCTCCCGTTCCACCACATCCCAAAGGTGCTCTATTGGATTGAGATCTGGTGATTGTGGAGGCCATTTGAGTATACGTGAACTCATCGTCATGTTCAAGAAACCAGTTTGAAGATGATTTGAGCTTTGTGACAGGCGCGTTATCCTGCTGAAAGTAGCCATCAAAAGATGGGTACACTGTGGTCATAAAGGGATGGACATGGTCAGCAAAATACTCAGGTAGGGCTGTGGGCGTTTAAACGATGCTCAATTGGTACCAAGAGGCCCAAAGTGGTGCCAAGAAAATATTCCCACACCATGTACCACCACCAACCACCACAGCCTGAACCCGTTGATACAGCAGGATGGATCCATGCTTTCATGTTGTTTACGCCAAATTCTGACCCTACCATCTGCATGTCGCAGCAGAAATCGAGACTCATCAGACCAGGCAACGTTTCTCCTCTGACCTCTGGCATCAACAAGGCATTTTCGCCCCGAAACATTTCCGAGCTCACGATGGATTATTTTCTCTTTTTCTGACCATTCATCTAGTAACCCTAAGAGATTGGCTTGTCGTAATCCCAGTAGAGTCAGCAGTTCTGAACACTCCAGACCAGGCCCGTCCGGCAACCGGAACACCCATGCCCACGTTCAGGAACGTCACTTAAATCACTTAAATCTTGCCAGTTCCTGCTTCCTCGTTTTTGAACCTTCAGCAGATCGTCCCTTGGACCCGTGATCCTCCGTAGCCTAAAATGCATTGAGGTTGCCTGCCAGGTGGTGATTGGGGCTGATTAGATATTTGTGTTCATTGAGCAGTTGAACCAGGTTAGTACCTAATGAAAGTTGGCCCGGTGAGACGGTGCAGCATAGTTTTTTGCCTACATTGTTGAAATCGAACGCCCGGCCGTACCCCAGTGGCTTGTTCCATGCCCTGCCCTGTACTCAAAGTCAAAGTGTTTGTAATAATAATATATACACAATTTAGCGGCACAATATAGATAAGATAAAACAATATACATAATGACAAATATATGATAATATAAAATGTGATGATGTACTTGAGCTGTAGCAGGCCCCGCCCCCCCCAATATATCTCTATATGGCACACGAATATCATGACTGAATTTCCATGTCATGACTATAAATCCTAACGACTGTACTCTGGTGGGACATGGAGTCCTACTGTGTGTGTGTGTGCAGTTCTGCAAGGAAGATCTTGTGACAACTCCATCGCTGACACAAGCAATCCTCCAATCATTTTCCCGCACAGATGTATTTTCCCTCTCTCTCTCTCTCACTCTCTCTCTCTGTGTGTGTGGCTGTTTAGTGAACTGTATCATTATGCTTGTTACCTTAATTACAGGCTAAGTATTGAGTAATGGCCTAATCCGCAAAACGGTGCCTCTCTCTCTCTCTCTCTCTCTCAATTTTACGCCCATTTGGTGTTATGATGGGTGGTGCAATAACTAGACACGGAAACGCCGGTTGGATGTGGATTTCCACCACTGAGTACTTGACAAATGACAATAATTGTATTAATTCATATTGGGAAATAAGTCTTTTTTTTCTGCCTTCATGCAATGGCTCACAAATGTATTATTCCATGATAGTTTCACCATGTTTCCAAAGAATGCCACGGACCACCTCTGTTAAACTGACGGCATTTCTTATATTCTAGCATGCCAATCAAATACATAATCAATGCGCTGTTGAAAAGATGCAGTATGAAGTGACCCTAGAGCTCATGAATATTCAAGTTCAAGGGGGATAAGATATGATGACCGTTGTCATCCATACTAGGTGTGTGTGCGCCCTTGCGTGTGTACCGGGTGATGGAGCAAACGTACCAATAGATGGAGCAATTGTGTCAAGTAATATACAGTATGAGCGAGCAAAAGACACAAAAGAAACACAGAATACTTTCTGGTCTGGGGATATTTTTAAAAAAATACACATTCAGGCAGGGAACATGACATGAAAATGAATATGAATTATGAAAGCGAAACGGAACTGTTGTGAACAGAATAATTTCCATGAGGAAAGGTACTATTATTATGGAACTATAATATTATACACCTGCCAATATTGGTGGACGCTTTTATCCAAAGCACTTAGGCGAGAGTACAGACATTCTTCACACGAAAGTCCCCATTGGGGATCGAACACCACCTGTTTTGAGCTATTCCTGGCTTCTCTGTGACACCACCATCCAGAACTCAAGTAATCCCCGATGGATGCCATGGATCCAGTCTATGGGGTGCATTTGCGGGGTGTGCAGTTGTGACTGCGACAGGTGAGAGTTAGAACCTGTGGTGTGTGTGTGTGTGTGTGTGTGTGTGTGTGTGTGAAAGGAAAGTGACATGTCATGTTTGAGAGCGGAGAGAGAGAGAGAGAGAGAGAGAGAGAGAGAAAGGGAGAGAGAGAGACTACAGTTACCCAGGCTCTGATCCTACAAGACTGGTGAGGATAAAAGCATTTAAGGTGACCTTTGCTTGTGTCAAGACACATTTTCGTGTGTGTGTGTGTGTGTTTGTGTGCACATTTGTGTGTGTGTGCATGTGCATGTGTGCCAATGTGTGTGTGATGCAGAGGTATTTTTTATGCACGTGATTGACACCATTGTTCACTGTGCTCATGTGTGTAAGAGACATAATGTGTGTGTGTGTGTGTGTGTGTGCATTGTGTGTGTGTGTGTGTGTTGTGCATGTGTGTATTTGTGTGCATGCTCATCTATGTGTGTGCTCAAGTCTATGCTCATGTGTGTGAATGCTCATGTCATTGTGTGCGTGCTCGTGTGTGTGTGTGTGCGCATGTGTGTATGTGTGTGTGTGTGTGTGTGTGTGTGTGGTGTGTGTGTGTGTGTGTGTGGTAATCAGCTCTCAGACACCACACGCCAATGCCAAAGGTGCCCTCTTTAGAGCAGCAGAGCAGAGATTTGGCTACCATGACGACCAGGTTACCGTTCATCTCCTCCACTCCCCTGTCTCATCTCTCTCCCACTCTCTCTCCCTCTCCTCCCTTCTCTCTCTTTTTCTCCCTCTCCCTCCCTCCCTCTCTCTCCTCCCTTCCTCTCTCTCTCTCTCTTTTCCTCCCTCCCTCTCTCTCCCTCCCCTTCCTCTCTCTCGCTCTCCCCTCCCTCCCTCTCTCTCCCTCTCTCTCCTTCCCCTCCCTCTCTCTCCCTCCCCTCCATTTCCCCCCCTCTCTCCCTCCCTTCTCTTTCTCCTCCTCTCTCTGTTTCTCTCACTCTCCTTCCTTACCTATCTCCCTCCCTCTCTCTTTCTACCTCCTCTCTCTCTCTCTCTTTCTCTCTCTCTCTCTCTCTCCTCTCTCTCTCTCTGTGTGCAGTGCTCTTTCCTTCTTTCCATAGATTATCTTCTTATATTGTGTGTGTGTGTGTGTGTGTGTGTGTGTGTGTGTGTGTGTGTGTGTGTGGTATGTGCACGTCCTCTTCCTCTCCTGCACACCCCATCAATTTTTGTTTTTAAAAACACAATTTGGAACAGAGGGCAAAAAGGTGAAGAGGTGTGATAAAGAATTCAAATAAAGGTGCAGTAAGCTATATTCCTTCCTTACAATAAGTTAAAATAAGTGTTGAATAGCTTTATATTCCCAACAGACATCACTGATTTAAAAGTGATCACCTTCACTTTGTGGTAAACAGAAATGGTTTTTTTCTGGTATCCCGTTCCCACCTCCTCCAATCAGGAGAGAGAACTCCACAAAGAGGCGGTCCTCTCTGCGTGTTCACAGGCAGGCAGCAGTAATTCAGCGTTGACCGCCAATGGCAATGGAACAGGCCAAGCCACCGACTCCAGTGCTCCCAGGAACAGAATGGCTTATACAAAAAAGTCATGGAAGACCCATGTTCATGTGGGAATGTGGGGAGGAGGGGGGCAAAATTACGAATCTTACATTGTCGAAGGCAAGACCCGCCCTACTCTGCATCTGATTGGCTTAGCCTGACGATGGCTCAGCCTGCTCTGTGGTCTTCGGCAAATCAAAGCGTCATCATTTCTTCTCAATGCAGTTCGTTTCTTCACAGTGTATGTAGTAAGTAACCTATTATCCTATTATATACCACCAGGTGTGAGCGTGATTAGCCCTTCCAAGCAGTTTCAAAAACTGGTTGGAATGGACCCACTTGACATCACAAGTGGGAGTGTCCACCCAGATGTATGCTGGATAGATCAGCCTACCAGTTGCTACAGTCCACTGGGTAGGCTGGTAGGCTGATCTATCCAGCATATTTAACTGTTATTGCACATACGTTAGTTATTTATCAATCTGTTTTATTGTACTGTATCGCTATGCAACCTGGCACAAGAATTTCCTTCGGGATTAATAAAGTTCTATTCTATTCTATTCTATTCTATACTTCTAGGTGGACACTCTAAACTCGTGATGTCGAAAACCGATTTTTGAAACCGATTGGAATGGCCAATCACGCTCACACCTGGTGTTATAACATCTCCTTTAAGGTTTGTATTCGCTCGACATTGTCATGCATAACAACACGTTCCGGTAAAAGCGTAACAAGTTCCAGTAAAAGTGTATTTAGGCGACTGAAAGACATGTGAAGGCAGCACAGCGATCCAATCACAGTGGAACACTTTTAAACATACACACAGATCTGCATTCATGAATGAACGAGTGTACCGCACGAACCACACGAACAACACAAACACAAAACAGGCTGGTAGCTTCCTCTGTCGTCTCCCTCTTGGCAGACGGCGGTGACATCTAACGACAATGCAAACATCTAACAACGTTTTCCCGACAGCGCTCACCGGTGTTCCGTCTAATTTGTACGACAGACAGCGGAACAGCGAAAAGCCTCCTGTTCTTCCAGCTAGCCGTCATCGTCAAGCTAAACCAGACAATCGGAGGAACACAGCACAGCACAGCGCAGCGCCTTTAAAGGGCTCCTACTTTACCACCAGGTGTGTGTGTGTGTTGATTAGCCGTCATTCCAATCAGTTTCGGAATCTCCCCCATTCTGACATCACAAGTGGGAGTGAGTGTATATGCTGGATAGATAGGCTGCATGATCGAGTATCCAGCATCCATCCCGGGTGGACACTCGCACCTGTGATGTCAATAGGGGGGGCAATCTGAAACCACCCAGAGGTAAAATAGGATTAAGAACGGCCCACAAGGACCGGAACACCATTAGTGTCAGTGTGTGTGTGTGTGTGTGTCTGTGTGTGTGTGTGTGTGTGTGTGTGCGTGTGCGCTGTAGTGACATTGTCAGGTATCGCCAGAGCCATCAGGTGACAATGAATCTCCACCCCCACCCCCCCTCTCCCCCATCTGCACATCTCTAATCAGACTTCTGCACAGAGTTGGAATAATACATTCGAATTGCCCTCACTCTGATTGTCCACTGAGGAATACACACACACATGCGTCACACACACACACACACACACACACACACACACACACACACACACACACACACACTATACACCATATACATATTAACCACGTTGTGAACAGGATTTTTCATCCTATTCATCCATTTCATTTCCACACATATCTGTATATATATATATGTGTGTGTGTGTGTGTGTGTGTGTGTGTGTGTGTGTGTGTGTGTGTGTGTGTGCGCGATAGATTGATTCCCCTCGGCTTACATAAATCCTTTGTCTATATTTAGCGCGCCCATGACTGCAGAGTCTCCACAGCGGAGCGTACTGAGCACTGCGCGCTGCGTGGGCTCCCGCTGCGCACACACCGCTCTCTCTCTATCATTCTCTCTCTCGCTCTCTCTCATTGTCTCTCTATCACCTTTTCTCTTTCTCTCTCTCAATATCTCTCTCTCTCTCTATCACTCTCTCTCTCTCTCATTGTCTCTCTATCACCTTTTCTCTTTCACCCTCTCTCTCTCCATCACTCTCTCTCTCTCAATGGCTCTCTCTCTATCAAGCTCTCTCTCCATGTCTCCCACTCTCTCTCTCTCACTCTCTCTCTCTCTCTCTCTCATTGTCTCTCTATCACATTTTATCTTTCACCCTCTCTCTCTCTCTATCAAGCTCTCTCTCTCCATGTCTCCCACACTCTCTCTCTCTCTCTCTCTCTATCACTCTCTCTCTCTCTCTCATTGTCTCTCTATCACATTTTCTCTTTCACCCTCTCTCTCTCTCTCTCCATCACTCTCTCTCTCTCTCTCTCAATGGCTCTCTCTCTATCAAGCGCTCTCTCTCTCTCTCTCTCTCACCCGGAGTCACCGTCTCACGCAGCAATCTGTTGGCTCAGCGAGACACCGACCACTGCTTTGTTAACCAGGGGCGGCACCAGGGATTTTGGGCCCCGTGGAACAGAAACCATATAGGGCCCCACCACGGCCGAGCGGGAAAACCACGTTATTTTACAAAGAACTAATTTAAACATAATTTAGATCATCATTATATATATATAATATATATATATATATATATATATATGGACCCATATGATACTGTGATACTTTTACTATGTGGTTACATGAGGTTTGCTTGGAGTATCATACTTAAGAGAACATTATTTTCGTCATGTATTTATTTTGTAAGACTGGGGCCCTCCAGTATATTTTGTTTTATTCTTTTTGATACAAATTTCAGTCTATCACCCAATTTATTTAGCCAATACTGTAGTTGTGTCACTAATTACTTAGAAGTAAAGAAATCCAAATAAAAACAAACTTTTAATTTCAGGCTTTTAGAGGGGCCCCCTCCACTTTGGGCCCTGGGTAGTCAGTCCCACTTTTCCCCCCCAGTCCGACGCCCCTGTTTATATATATAGGGCCTTTGTGTAGATTAATAAGATAATTTAAACACGCTGTATCTAGTGATGGTGATGTATATTTTTTTAATCAACTTAATCTCTCAATAAAATGAAGAAATTAAACCAATACTTAATAACTCAATAATCAATAGCACATATTTTAGTGTTTATGCATTTACATCAATTACGTTTTCATGAATTAAGTATTTCTGATCATTTAACAATGCAAGGTAAAGAGGGTAATAAGAGGTTCATTGTTGCCGTTTCAGTACTAAATAAATGAAAAATTCACTTTTCAATATGTGCTCTGCAAACTAATGCAAGGTTAAACGAAACAGATTGCTCCTGATTTATGCAAATAGGGTCTACCTTTGTTACAGTTTGTTGTTGTTTGTCTTCGATCGCTGAGTTCAAAAACACAAACTTCCCTCATTCACCTCAGTTGCTTTATTTACAGCAAAAACACAAATTTCCCCCCCTAGCTATTTTTGTTTGTTTGTTTGTTTGTTTGTTTGTGTGTTTGTGAACTCTGGGTACTTCTCAAATTATTCAAGGTCTTTACATAATTTATCTTAGGCCTACTTCTTCTATCGACCTCCACGCTCAGCGTCTGTGTGCACTGTTCTGCTTTATTTTAAAGTTGCATTGCCTGCTTTAAAGTCACAGAAAAACAACAACACATAATTTGTGAATATACATGACAACCTTGAGTCTTCCGGAACCCACCACAGGGGGTTCTGGGGTCCTCTGTCTCCCTTTCCTGCATTCTAGTGTATTGTTAAGTCTGTGAATGACAAAATAAAAAGCAGACAGAAAATAAAGAGACACACACACACACACACACACACACACACACACACACACACACACACACACACACACACACACACACACACACACACACACACACACACACACACCTTTATAAAGCGTCTATATTTATGGCAGCATTTACACTTGAGTGCTGCCCTGAGTCGTTGTTGCTGGGAACCTTTGTGGCGTTCGCGTGTGTTTCCCGCCGAACGCACTTTGTCGACGGACCATAAATAAATCAAAGTGCGCATGCGCTCTCTGGACACACCGCCTACAGGTACCAGTGTGCAGAGTGAGGAGACCAGACTGTCCCGCTTGAGTTCAGCCGGTAAAGTACTGAGTCAGGAGAAATAATAATAATCACGTCGAGGATTGTAGTCAGGACGCGATGACTAGACGTGTGTTCATATTTCATTGAGACTACTCACTAGCCACACTGACACCTAGCTTACTGTGCTATACGTGAAATAAGAGCGTCCGAGTTTATTTTGTTTACGACGTTCATGTACGCATGCGTACAGCCTGTGTGCAGTCCGATGGTTTCTTCAGATAACTGCATTCAGCGTCAGTGTACTTGCTACTCAACAATCAGTGTACTTGCCACTCACAACAGTCAGTGTACTTTACTTGCTACTCAACAGTCAGTGTACTTTACTTGCTGCTCAACAGTCAGTGTACTTGCTATTCAACAATCAGTGTACTTGCTACTCTCAACAGTCAGTGTACTTGCTACTCTCAACAATCAGTGTACTTGCTACTCTCAACAATCAGTGTACTTGCTATTCAACAATCAGTGTACTTGCCACTCTCAACAGTCAGTGTACTTTACTTGCTACTCAACAGTCAGTGTACTTTACTTGCTGCTCAACAGTCAGTGTACTTTACTTGCTACTCAACAGTCAGTGTACTTTACTTGCTACTCAACAGTCAGTGTACTTTACTTGCTGCTCAACAGTCAGTGTACTTGCTACTCAACAGTCAGTGTACTTGCCACTCTCAACAGTCAGTGTACTTGCTACTCTCAACAGTCAGTGTACTTGCCAGTTGTATGTTGATTGTATCACATTTATTGAATATTAAACAGCTTATATACACGAATATACATGTAATCGTCGTTTTTAATAATATATATTTCTATGCCCACTCACACAGTGCACAGCCACAGTCACACTGATGCTTTTTTTTGGTCGTTCTAACAGGACAACCAACCAGTTGAAGCGATACAGATGCTTTTCGTCTGAGGAGGAGAAATTATCAAACCAACAATGACCTCGCTGGTAAACTTGAGCTCTAATTTGCTTTTCGGACCTCGTCGCCAAATATTTGATGGCAACCGTTTTCACGTGTGGGTCAACACATGTTATTTGTCTCATAGTTTGTGTGTGTGTGTGTGTGTGTGTGTGTGTGTTTTTTTTCCTCCAACGTAGGGAAGCAGTAGCTCCTCGGCTACTGAATACACGGTCAGAGTCCCCAAGTGAGTAGATGTATATGTATACCGGTGCCAGTCCCCTAACAGTTTCCACTCATCCACCAACTGGAGACCGTCATGTGTGACATCATGTGTGACATCATGTGTGACATCATGTGTGACATCATGTGTGACATCATGTGTGACATTATGTGTGACATTATGTGTGACATCATGTGTGACATTATGTGACCCGTGTTGTGTGGCTGTAGGAACACCAACAAGAAGTACAGCATCATGGCGTTCAACGCGGGGGACAAGGTGAACTGCTCCACTTGGACACAGGTGGGTGTGCTGGGCATGTGCCAGGAATGGTAATACAAAACAAGTGGTAGAGTGGTGTAAGACAAGAGAGGGGAGGAGTCAGACAAGAAAGGGGAGGAGTCAGATGAGATGGGGGAGGAGTCAGACAAGCCGGCGCTGCTTGTGGACATCCAGATTCAGTGTGTTTCCCCAACCTTGTGCTCTGGACCCCCCCACTTGGGCTCACGGGAGATTGCTGACACTTTGAACGATCGTCTGCAGTCCGTGCACTGCTTTGAATTGTGTACTCCACCAATATATTGATATTATATTGATATTGTGATATGAGACTAGATATCGTCTTTGATTGTGGATCTGGCATAAGTGGTCTTTTCCTGGTTTTTAAGGGCTGCATTATCATAAAGTGATGTCATTAATTCACACGAGAATACAAAAATAGGCTCTACCATGTGGTTATTTTATTAATTGAATGACCAGAAACATGTTATATCGTGATTTATATATCATTATCGAGATATGAAATCACCTATATCGGGGTAGAAGTTTTTGGTCATGTCGCCCAGTCCTACTCCACGGGTGGTGATGTTGTCTCTCCCCCTCCCCCCGCAGGCTCGCATGGAGCGAGATCTGAGCGCCCGGCGGATGTACGGCGAGGAGGAGACGCAGGACGGCGCGGCGGGCAGCGAGTTCGGCAAGAAGCAGCGGGAGGAGGCGCGGCGGAAGAAGTACGGCGTGGTGACGCGCGAGTTCAAGGTGGAGGACCAGCCCTGGATCCTCAAGATCAACGGCAAGGCCGGCAAGAGGTGCGAGGAGTGACCGTCAAATCGCTGTCTCTACCGTCCAGTGATTTAGTGCACATTGTCGCACTGGCATTTGGTCTGAAGTTTTGTTGACCGTGATGACGAGTTGCGGTGTAAGTCGTAGTGTTGTTTTTAAATGTCCTTCTTCTTCTGTGCTCTTTGCCGGTGGCAGGTTCAAAGGTCAAAAGAAGGGCGGCGTGACAGAGAACGCCTCCTACTACATCTTCACCCAGTGTCCGGACGGGGCCTTCGAGGCCTTCCCCGTCCACGGCTGGTACAACTTCACACCACAGGCCAAGCACCGCACACTCACGGCTGAGGAGGCGGAGGACGAGTGGGGCAGGTGAGGGGGAGTGGGGCGGAGGAGGAGGAGGAGAAGGAGGAGGGGTTGGGGTTATAGGAGGAAGAGGTCTAAAAACATATACAAATAAAAAGAGTTCTAAACACAGTCTGCATGCCCCCCCCTGCCCCACACCCCGCCCCGCTCCCACCCCCACTCCAGGCGCAACAAGGTGGTGAACCACTTCAGCATCATGCTGCAGCGGCGGCTGCGGGAGACGGAGCACGGCGGCGCCGACGACGACGATGACGAAGGCGAGAAGGGCGGCAAGGGGGGGCAAGAAGAACAAGAAGAAGAAGAAGAGGAAGGGCTCCGGGGACCTGCGCATCCACGACCTGGAGGAGGACCTGGAGATGAGCAGCGACGACAGCGACAGCAGCATGGGGGAAGGTAGAGAGACATGGACGTTGGCATGGGAGAAGGTAGCGAGAGAGAGTATGTAGCATGAAAGAAGGCAGAGAGACATTAGCATGGGAGAAGGTAGAGAGACATGGACTATAGCATGGGAGAAGGTAGAGAGAGAGAGTGACGGAGAGACTGTAGCATGGGAGAAGGTAGAGAGACATGGGCATTAGAATGGGAGAAGCTAGAGGAAGAGTATGTAGCATGAGAGAAGGTAGAGAGACATGGACATTAGAATGGGAGAAGCTAGAGAGACATGGATGTTAGCATGGGAGAAGGTAGAGAGACATGGACGTTAGCATGGGAGAAGGTAGAGGTAGAGAGAGAGGGAGACTGTAGCATGGGAGAAGGTAGAGAGACATAGATATTGGCGTGGGAGATGGTAGCGAGATAGAATAGAATAGAACTTTATTAATCTCAAAGGAAATTTTTGTGCCAGGTTACATAGCGATACAGTACAATACAACAATATGGAAAACAACAGAATGATAAAAATAAACTAACGGATTTACTAATTTACAGTTAAAATATACAAATATGTAGGCAAGCTAAGATATTCAGACGGCGAAAACAATGGTGAAAAATTATTGGACATGACATTAAGAATATTGCACATGATGATGAGAGGTAGTGTTATAGATAATATTTATAGACAACATGATAATAATAATAATAATATAGCACATGATAGAGTATTGCACATGATGTTGGACAGTAATATTAATATTGCACGTAATATTGAGGAAAGTGCACATGATATTGCTGTGTTCATTATGTCTGTAGGGGGAATACTAGGGAGGAGTATAGAGTTTTAATGCCACAGCAGAACGGACTCCTAGTTAGAGTGTTCTGTGTGTGCACCTCGTAATCCTCTCTATCGGCTAAAGGTTCTGGTATCACCAGTGGGCGGCAAGGGATGGGAGGTCTTGCACATTAATACTGAGTAGTTTTCTCAGCATCCCCTCTCTGAACTCTCTCCAGCAAAGAGACTCCAATTCTCAC